>JAPYYZ010007650.1:0-12984 GCA_030522705.1 Eretmocerus eremicus
TAACTGCCTTCAATCATTCCCAACTTTCTCGAAAACCGTATCGATTTGGGCCAAATGAAGAGCTGACGAATACAAGTTAGACAATAAAAGGAATTGGTCGGCTCTTCTTTTCGCCCAAATCGATACGGTTTTCGAGAAAGTTGGGAATGAAATTCCACGTACACGGCTCCCGCATCGCCTTAAGCGGAAAGTTGTCGCAAGAGCCCGGGGCGCCCTGGTGAACTTTCGTCCTTCGTCGGTGAATTAGCTGCCGCAGTTTTATCATGTTTGGGCAAGGACTTCTCAGAAAACTCGTAACTATATACGAATGAACCAACGGATGTATCCAGCCGTGAATCGAGTCGCGACTGGCTGCTCCTTCAACTGATCTTAGATATATGGAGAGTTGAAAGAGTAGCAACTCGCGACATCGCGACTCGATATACCTCCACGATGGTATCAAGCGATGATGTGCGGAAATTCAGAAATGATAACAAACCTGTAAATCAAGCGGTGTTTCAGTTTGCTTCCTTCATTCTCCTTCGTTTCCATCTTTCGCCCATCTAAATGATGGAACTTGATCCAAAGCAGGCAAGGTGATAAGAGAAGTGAGAAGAGAGTCTATACTTGAATGAGCAAATGATGAATAAGGCACTAGGGTCTTTCAGTTCGCTGCTGGTAACGTCATCATCTACTGGAACCCCTTCTACCCCCTCGTAGTCCACCGTGATACCTCCTTGTATACCCCCCTCCCCCAAAATCGGTCACGTAGTTTATGAACGTTCCCCTACTTATGAGGCAAAATTCAAAACAAAAAATATGAAATCGTACAGAATGAACAGGCCAGTTGAATTACTCATCAGATTATGGAGATCTTGATTACCAGTGCAAACATTGTGGTGCCGTATTTTGGAAGAACGAATTGAGGAAGTCTTCGTGCAGTAAGAACGGAACGGTAGTCTTATCTCCTCTCAGTAAATATGATACCAGATTGAGAGAACTGCTACTATATGATGTGGCATTCAGACATTTGATCCGTTATCACAATAATAGTTTCAGTTTTCCGACTTTTAGTGCTAATGTGAGGAATGAGAAAGGTATATATAATATAAAAATACGAGGTCAAGTTTTCCATACAACTGTCGATCATCTTCTCCCCAAAGAAAATTAAAGACCTAAATTGTCACAGCTTTTCATTCATGATGACCAATTCGCTACTGACGAAAGGCTGAAATCGTTCGACACTGTTATTGATTCCAGTCGGTCACAGGGAGAATAACAAGGGAACCATATGAAAATCCTTACAGATGTCATGAAGACAAATCCATATTCACGGAAATACAAATATTTGTACGAGTTGACGGAATTTGAGAAGGTCCCTGATCATAAACTTTATTTTGTAAGAAAACAGAAAAAGCATCAGCATACATACAATAAACCTCTTACTTCTGAATGAGGAGCAATAATAGTTTCGGAAAAAAAAGTACCTTACGGATTTGATTTATGTGTTTATCAAGAATCAACAGGGAAAAAAGTGAAGAGAACATATCTAAAAAAATTGTCTCATCATCTTGCTCCGATGGTTTCCCCAATTTTCTATCCAAAGAGGGACTTGGGTTGGAGTACAGGATATACGAAGAGACCCAATGCACCCCAAAATGAGGATCTCAGTCCAGTGCAATTCTATTCTAAACGGTTGTCCTATAGACCAAACGATGAAAATTTCAGTCGATTGTTATTTGGGGGTCAACTCCCTCAACAGATGTTCATACATGCTTACGTGATGGTTGAAAGTAATAGGATGAATTTTTTCAAAGACAAAAAAAATTTTAAAAAATTCAGAAAAGCATATTATCAAGGTGTGTTTGACGCTGTTAAAAATTCTGCGTCAAATGAATCTAAAAATCTCGAAAATGAAGAAAGATTAGGTACTCTGTACATTTTACCGTCTACATTCACTGGTGGCCTCAGATATATGCAGCAACATTATCAGGATGCGATGGCGATAATTAGAGCCAAGATAAGACCTGATTTATTCATAACAATGACTTGTCATACGAAATGGGAGGAGCTTCAAAGGATTCTGAAAGAATTTCCAAGAGGTACTACTCCCAATGATGTTTCAAATTTGACAGTAAGATTATTCAAAACTGAACTCGATGAACTACTCAAAGATATAATGAAGAATAATATCTTGGGTAAGGCCATAGCTCATGTTCATACAGTAGAATTCCAGAAGCGAGGTCTGCCACATGCCCATCTGTTGATTACACTGCACCCTGAATTCAAACTTATGACTCCCGAATTGATAAATAGATTCATTTCTGCAGAAATACTGGATGACGATAAAGAACTGCGTAGATTAGTTTTGCAACATATGCTTCATTGGCCGCATTCTGCAAAAACGGAGTACTATAACTCAGATACTAAAACTTGTGACAGAAAGTTTCCGAAACCGTTCCAGGCATCAACAGTTATCAACAAGGATGGGTATCCGAGTTACCGTAGACGTGATAATCAATCTAAAGGCTATCGATATATCTGGAAGAATTGGTGGCAACGCCTCCCAGTGGACAATTCTATGGTAGTGCCTTATAACGAGTTTTGATTGAGGAAATATAAATGCCATATCAATGTAGAATATTAAGCTCCAATCAGGAGTATAAAATATGTTTATAAATATTTTTATAAGGGCCACGATAGAAGACGTTGTAAGATAACGGAATAAGAAGATGCTAATGGCATAAGCAGTGACATATGTAATGAAATTGATGAAATCGCTTCCTGAAAAATTAAAATCCCTTCGGGTTGCAGCCACTAAATTAAAAGTGGAGCCTCGAAGGTCGTAGCTTGAGCCTTTATCAAGCTATGATCGACAGCCTGAGTGCTGCGATAAATGGCTCGAAATTCTTCCTCGATTCCACTTCTTTCTCTAATTTGAATTGATATTCCCTTTATGTAGAATCAAGGAGTACTCGACATATTCCCTCTGATCTCATTCTTCTCAAGAATTGAAATGACGGTCTGGCCATTTTTTCGAATAGCCTGTCTCTTACAATTTTGTGCATCTAGGTACATCGTTGAGTATGTGTAATTCCTATGCATCTACTGAAAGTCAGTATAAAGGAATAAAGTTTTAGTTGGAAAACTCATACTCGCCAAGTTATACTTTTTAGAAAAAGTAAATGAGGATGTATCGTACTTGGAATCCAACAGCAACGGTACAAATTTAATCTTCAGCTTTGAGTTGATCGATGATTTTGATTTTGGTCTTCAAATCCAATACATTCCTAAATTCCTTCACAATCTCATCGTCTGAGAATGATTATTCCCTTCTGAGAGCCATCGCGTCGAAATAGGAGGTTTTGTTTACATTTGAACATCCGCGCCGTTCGCGGTCATGGGTTTTTAAATCCACACGCAACTTCGGATCAGATATTGAACCGCGTAAAATCAAGGAAAATTTCCGTGTAGAAACAGGGATGGTATCAATTCTCAATCCGCGTAAAATCAAAATCGCGTAAAAAAATTCCGCGTAAAAACAGGGACGACTGTATATTGACGGTAGATATCTGAGTCCCATGGAGTGTGCTTGGAGATTAGCTCAATTTCCGATTGTAGGTAGGAGTCACGATGTTGAAAGATTGGCAATCCACCTCGAAAATCAGCAATAAATTGTGTTTGAGGGAGATAAAGAGATTGAAGCTCTCGGTAAATGGAAAACAGCTCTAACAGCTTGGTTCGAATTGAATAAGAAAGACAAATTTACTGGAAAGTGAGGTACATAAACATTGTGAAACATTATCGATTCGATGAGAAATCGAAATAGTGGATGAGGAGAAAAAATAACATTCTTTATGAAACTATTGGAAGATTGAACGTGGTATCTCCCAAAGATAGTAAAAGATTTTTCATGAAATTGATTTTGAATAGGACTAAAGGAGCAACTTGTTTTCAAGATTTAAAAACATTCAAAGGCATAACTTATGATTCTTATTGAGATACTGCAGTGGCAATGGGACTCATAGAAACTGATGAGCAAATTTATGAAATTTTTGAAGAAGCAGGTTCGATGATGTTACCGTCACAATTGGGAAAATTCTTTGCTTGGTTCTTACTGTCTGAGACCTTCGAATCTAAAGATGTGTGGGAGAAGTTCAAGCCATTTGTTACGGAAGATTGCAGAGAAGATGGTTATTATCTTGCACTCTCTCACATACAACTAATTCTGAATCTTGGAGACAAATCGGGTGCAGATTTCAGCCTACCAATTCCAAATTGCGATAACGAAAATTCACAAGAAGTAATTGACAATCTATCGATTGATCAATGCAGAGCCGATTCTATGGAAACGAGATCAAAATCAAACGATGATCGAGAATCGATTTTCAATGAATTGATCGCCATGGACCAAAAAATTAATTTCATCGACGGCCCTGGTGGTTGTGAAAAGACTTTCCTATGTAGAATATTGATTTATTCTTCCTTATCTATTGGGATGAGAGTGTTATCCATGGCTTGGACAGGAATAGCTTCGATCCTTCTACCCGAAGGTATGACAAGTCATGAGACATTCAAATTACCATTGAATCTAGATTCTATTGAGACTGTCTTTTTCAAGTCTGATTTTGACAAACGTAAATTGAGAGAGGCTGACGTGATTATTCGAGATGAAGCTTCTATGATACCGAAAAAAGCATTAGAGATAGTTGAGAGAACTCTGAGAGATGTTGGTTTCAATGAGGACCCATTTGGTGGTAAGCTGGTGATTTTGGGTGGTGATTTCAGACAAATTTTACTTATTGTTACTAACGGACAACGTGATCTCATTATCACTGAGACAATCAAATATTCAGATCTCTGGCTCATGTTCCATGTTATGTATTTGAGAAAAAATTTGAGGACCGAGAATATCGAGTTTTCTCATTTTTTACTCGAAGTTGGTTCAGGAAACATAGATTCGATGAACGTACCCAAGGAGTGGCGTACAGATGATGTCTGTAAGAAAATTCATGATCATATCAACGATGATTCCTGTATAGATAGGGTGGTATTAGCTCCTCATAACAAAGATACATCGAAATTGAATGATAAGACATTGAAGATGGTGACTGGGCATTCGAGGACTTATTACAGCATAGATACTGCCACTCATAAAGTTGTGGATCAAACAGATGACAATATCCATTTGAGATATCCCATAGATTTCTTAAATGATATTAGAGGAGGTCTGCCACCACATAAACAAGAGTTGAAAATTGGAGCCATCGTGATGTTGATAAGAAATTTGAGTGTGACGGATGGATTGTGTAATGGAACTCGGCTGAAAATTAAAAAAATGTACACATCCAATATAGAAGCTGAAATTATAACTGGTGAAAGAAGAGGGAATTCAGTTTTCATTTCTAGAATGACATTGGACAATCGTGAATCTTCCCTACCATTTATCCTATACAGGAAACAATTTCCTATAGTTTCAGCATTTGCTATGACTATGGATGAACCTCGGGGTCAAAGCTTCAATAATGTTGGACTCTTCATAAGAAGACCACTATTTTCCCATGGATAGTTGTATGTTGCATTGTCAAGATGTAGGGATCCAAAGAATCTATTCATTGAAAATAGACTGGATGATTCGAGTGCGATCAGAAATGTAGTTTGGACTGAGATTGTTCAAAATTGAATATGGAAGATCAGAATTGATTGACTGATTTTATTCCATACGTAAGACGTCATGGAGTGGAATCCGACAACAGGAGGATGGAAGGAGATTTTCGATTTAGAAGAGGAAGTTCATCTCTCGAGAATCAATCAACAGATAGATCACTACATTTTAGAAGAAGAAGAATATCAGAAATACATAGAATCATCAGAAAAAGACAATGATTTGGAAGATTTTGATCGAATTATCGGAAATCAAGATAGAACTAATACTTTTGAATCGAAATTCTATACATGGAATCAAGTATTGGACATTATGAAAAGGGAAGTTTTGAAAATGATCGATTTCCGGATAGAATAAAAGAATTTGGATGCTTCGAATTCGACAGAAAAAGAATACATGAAATTTTTACTAAGAATTGCTAACATAATTCATCCATTAAATTATGAGTCCCAAGATGGTTCAAAATGAGATTCATGGGATTGCTGAAACATTTCGAGACCTGTGGGATAGATTGATGGAATTTGGAAATGTTCATATAGTGCGGGAGGTCATGAGCAGAAATTCGAAGTAATTTCCTGTTGTTTAAATCATACAGATTCAACGTTCGAGGATGGAATAGCTCAATGATTCTCAGAAATAAAAGAGGGGTTCATCGGGATATTCTCTTTTTCATACGAGAATTTCAGTTCATGGATTCATCTTTCATAATTCGTGGAAGAGGATTTGACTCGGTAATTGGGAAGAATGGAATTTGTGAGGGAATTGTGGAAAATTTTTTGTGATAGAGGTCTTTTCTGCAGCCGATACTATGAGATTCTTGCGTGCATTTATATGATGAGAACTCCTCAACTATCAATTCTGCGATGGAGCCGAGATGGGGCATACGGTTATTCCCATTTTCAGGCGTTGAAATGATGTAATTGTGATATTCTATGGAAATTAATCATGTATATAATTTGTCCCAATTCATTTTTAGTTGTCTTGAGAAAATTGACAATGATGATGAGGATTATGTTAGATGCAGTATATGCGGAGTTCTGTTTTCAAATTTCGAGTTTTTGGAAAGACACAAAACTGAAAATTATACGAGAAAAAAGACAAGGAGAAGTAAATGCGAAATTTGTGGAATGATTGTGCTCGAGCGATTTCTGAAAGAGCATTTAGAAACACACTCCAATACAAAGAGGTACTCTTGCAAGAATTTCTAAAAAGTTTCAAAATGAATTTCAATTTCAATAGGCATAGATTAAATCACAAAGATCCAATATTGAGATGTGAGAAATGCAGAAGGTACTTCAGTAGAGTTGACATTCTCAAAAAACACCTTTTACAGAAACATGTTGGGAATGATCGTAGTCAATAGCTTGAGCGAGTTTTTTGATTTCTATCACTGCAAAATTCACAGTAACAATGAGCAAGAACAAAAACAGAGAGGAGCAAAAAAGTTCCTGTGAAAAACTCAAGACCATCGACTCATCGAAAACTGAATTCTTGAAGGATGAAGTCAAAATTGGGGATAAAACAACGTGAGTAAAACGCGAATAAGAATTTTTGTGAATGTCGTGACTATGGATTTGAATTACGGAACGATAGTTGCTTACGTTGATGAAGTATTAGGTCAAGATAGTTCCACAAGGAAAAAAGATAATGTGGTAGTAAAAGTATTCAAAGTGTTTTTGGATAATAATGGTGGCATGAAATTGCAAATCAATATGTACGATGACAACATCAAAAAATTCAAGAGTTTTTCGAAACTCTACGTTCTGAGTAATTTCGCATTCGAATCGGATGATTAGGGTTGAAATTCATAGTAATGCTATTCCAAAAATAACATCGCACAAAGAACACAGATATCAACATAATATCGTCATTTCTTCATTTTTGGCGTAGAAATTATTATGTGAGAGAGTATCTGTGAGTCCAGCAGATAAAAATTCCAGTAAAGGTAATCTACATTAAGAGATCAATCTCAACAGTTATTTAAGTGTTTTCAATTGTCGAGATTACACAGGAACCTCTGAACCAGTGTCTATCAAATTTGAAGGAATACCGGAACAAATGGGATTCATAAGTAATTTGCATTGAGTCTGAATTATGTATTGAATGAGACTTTACAATGTTTCTCCGATAAATTTACAGAATAGACAGGTTATCTGAGAGATGAGGTCGTTAGAAAGAATGAAAGAAATGAAAACGAATTGATTGGCGTACTTACCAACGGAATCTATAAATTGGATTTCATTTTGCTGAAATATGGAGGAGAGGCGTGTCCGGTGATAGACCGTGGGGTTAAAATAGAAATCATAGGAGATCTCCAAGGAAATGGTAAAAATAGAGATTCATGTATGACGGAAAGGAGTTTCCTGTCTATTGAAAAATGCAATATGATAAAATTTGTCATCAGAACTGGAGATAGTGTGCCGTTCCTAGGATTTGTAGTTACGCCACACATTTTCCAGTGATTGCCCACAATTTTGAGAAATCCGTCACATTTCTCAGCAGCCGAAAAACTTTCACGGGCATATCCCAGATTTGTGATATCAACAAAATGTTTGACAATTCAGAGGTTATAGAGTCGAAATAAATTTGAAATCCAAACTTAAGAACTGTTTCGCGGGGACAAATCGTGAAGGGAGACTGTGCAATGTGTAGTGTGAGTACAAGAACCAATGACGTTAAGCTTTCTCCGGTCCAAGTAACGAATTTTATCCGGTAAATTTCTTATGGAGGATGGTATATATGGAATGATTATGAACATTGTAATGTTAAAGGTTTAACTTATATTCTGGAAGTGAAATCGTTGGCGAACATGAAATCGTTCCCTGATGATAAAATGACTTTGGAGGATTTACTTGTAGCGAATGAAATCTTCCTGATCGAGGTGAAATTTTCAAGTAGGAGAGTAGGGTTTCGTTTCCAAGTAATTGATGGATTAAAATATTTTCATTCAGAATGATGTACATGGCGCTCAAGAAGAATAGTGGACCTTTTGATCTTTCTCATTCTTCACAAAAAATTTTGAGTGGTTCTTGTTTCTATATCCATTTCGCTCATATCTAGCTCATATATTCAAATTTAGAATTTCGATGAGACATGGAGAAAATTATGAAAGTATGGGTTGCAGGTTCTAGTCAGTAAAAATCTGACATATTTCGTTCAGGTTACGGTTTGTGAGAGTGAAGAAATTCGTAGTCTCCACGCCTGATACGAAATATCTTCTTGGGCCTTGTAAGAATGACGGGCTAAGGGTATGTCGGAGCGAATAGTTTGAGCGTCGGCCACCGCGTAGAGAGATTTGATTTTGATCATATTTTGCAACACATCAGAGGCTTCATTCGATGAAGTGGGGGGAGAGCCTCAAAGTATATAAACCGGCAAGCAAAATGTGTCATCTCGTTCCCTGATCGAATGCAAAATAAACTCGGTGTCTTGCGACTACGAATTGCACTGTTAGCGATTCAACGCATGCACTTGAGACGTATCCAGAACGTTCTGTAGTCCCAAGACACCGAGCTCATTTTGCACCCGATCGGGATTCAAGACGGCACATTTTGTTCTTTAGTTTAAGAACTTTGAGGCTGTGAAGCTTTTTCTCTGATTGAGCCTCTAATTTTTGCAAAATATCGTGGGAAGTTATATTCATGCACGGGGTGGTCGTCACCTGAACTACTTGCTCCAACAAACTTAGTCAAAATGGCATCTATCATTATCTATGACGGTGTTTTTGGTCTCAGCATTCTTGAATCTTTGTAGAGTGAAATTCTAGAATAATTCTAACGAGGCATACAAGCTGATCCTCTCAATTTACTATACATTCTCTTATGAGAATTGGTGAAGATCTCCTGCATTCCCTCGAGAAATAAAATTGAGAAAGAAAAGATTCGGTTAGTAAGTAAATGTTGATGGAAACTTTGAGGGAACTGGAATGAAGTGTTCTGGTACTACGAATTTCAGGTAATGGAGGGAAATGAAACATCAGAAAATTCACAGATAACTATAAAAGTGAGGGCACATGAAAAAAACGGCATTTGGTGGACCTCGGCAGAATTCGGTGGAATTCAGTGGAAATCGGTGGAGTAACGGTGGAGTTCAGTGGCAGCACGGTGGCATTCGGTGGAGGATGCAGTGGCTCACGGTGGCTCTCTATGGCAGTCGGCGGAATTCGGTAGAATTCGGTGGAAGTCAGTGGATGTCGGTGGCACTCACAGGGAGAGACCAGACCCTTCGTGTCACTAAATCTGACCAAAATTTTTCTACAGGCTGGTACTACCTAGAATATGAAGAATCCCAAGTATTGCTGTCGGATGCCTACTCTGGACAGAGTTAGAAAATGATCAAGTATCCCATTTCTCATGAGTTTTGGTTAATTTCACACATAATAGGCTTCTATTGTATCATCAGTTGATCTCACTCGACAAAACGCCCCATTGGTGCTGCTAACTTTTCTTCAGATTTGGAATACATGAAATCTGAACAATCCAGAGCTAGAGGATATTGCCTCTCATACCTCTGTCCAGCGATCATCTCGAACTCAAAACATTGCCACTGGAAACTTCGACGTCAATCAATATTCCAACTCACCCTTGGGAATGATCTGCATGCTTTATCAACCGGCATGATAATAGACAAATTGGCCCCCAATAGATCACATAATGATCGGTCAACGACATTGTAACAGCAGACTCCAGCATAATATTAGAAACTGTAAGTCAAAGCCGGCAATTTTCATGGAAACACACTGCAGCAATCTCTCACAAATCTCTTACTTGTGTTGACACTCTATGGACTAACATCCAATTTCTGGGAGTATATACACAGCCGGTGTCTGATTTCTTGCATACATTCTTATTGCACAATCACAGGTTCCTCTAGGCTGCGGCAGGAACAGATTCTGAATCCAAATCAGAGTTGAGATCATGGACTGAATTGATGACACGGGTGAGATAGGCAATGGGCCACATCTCTCAGCTCCCATCGCTTGTTGTTACTGCTTGGCTTGACTCTCACTGATTCTTGGGTTCTGATGATGAGGAAAACTGTAGGAGGAAGTCATTACCTCTTTCATCCACTCATTTTACCAATCTTGGATGATCATGCTGAAACCTGAAATACAAAAATAGAAATCCACACAAAGTATCTGAAGCCCTAGTACAGAGGAATTCATCAAGCTTTCAGGATGAAATACTGTCAATACTCATCTGAATATGAACATAGGAGATCTTGGTTTCAATACTCGTGAAAAGTTGAGATGCTGTCGAGTACTGACTCGGCAATATCTGACAGCAGCCGGTGAGCGCCTGTCTATAGCTGTATGTACCTCATCAAAGTTATGGGAGAAGAGTGATTGAAGAAAATCTGTGTTCCGATTCATAATAACACTCGATATTGATTTATTCATTTTCTACAAAAATGCAAGTATAAAGTGTGTGAGCGGTTTAAATATGTTTTCATGTAAATAGTTGGTACGGCCCTGCGAGGTTGGTACTATGTGACGAGAGCGCCGCTTCGGGCTCTCGCTCACTTCCTTCTTCTTTGTTTGACCGCCGCTGCGCACACACGCGTTCTTGTAGTGCTCGCGCAATGAGCACGTATTTCAAACTTTGTTAATCAAAAGCACTGTCTACAATAATCACGTGAGTGTTTATTTCTCCACCCTCGCATCCGCTAGGCTCATTCTGAGCGAACATTTGGTCCTTCGAGCCGGATGAGCGATGGGTGCGAGACAGTGCAGTGATCTCGACGTGCTCCGAAATGCGACGCTCGCGTCGCCATTTTCATCGGCGCACGAGGCTCGACGCCGCGATTCTCGCGAGTGAAAGGCGTGTGCCCGAAATCGGAGCAATAATACGCGAGTGAATTATAGTGATTGCCCCCGATGGTGTTCGTAGCTTATCGAACCATCGGGCGTGCATATCCTCGCATAAGTGACTGTGACAATTGACTGTGCGTGTGCAGTTGAGAGGCAGTGCAGACGTCACGCCCACATACAAATTTGCATTGTCTCGTCCGCAAGCGTTCCGCTGACGCCAAACCCGCGGAGCTAGACAGCAGCTTGTCTTCGGGATCTGGGGGACGGCCACGAGGACAGCGGTGGGTCGGCAACGCTACGGACTGCCTTACCGAAGAGAGCGGCGAGAGCTGCCACGCAGATTAACGGGTGGCCGCTGTGCTCTTATCGCGCTGCTGTGGGTGCAGTTATCAGCTGATGACATCTGCAGCTGTACGCCAACATACAGCTGCGCTTCTTGTCGCCACTCGTCGCACACCAAGTCGCGACGATGCGCGCTCAATCAAAACAAGTAAGATCGTTCTGATTTTGCTCTGTACATATTGTAAATATTGTCGCTTGCCGTCGCGCAAGCACTATTCATGTTAAACCCTCCTCATACATACTACGCTATTTGAGAGCACTCTTTCGCTAAATTACTGGCTGCTCCAGGAATACGAACGTCGCGCTTCCAATAGCAAGTAAACTATAGTAGAGAATTCTTCTCAAGAGTTACGGTGCATACTTCAGGGTGCGATCTGATTCCTTGCAAACCCATTGCATTCGTTAACGGGCTGTCCCCGTTTTCTCTATAGTCTCTCACTGTAATTTGTCTGAATTCCTAAGATTATGGACAAATTAGTCGAAGCTCAGGGAACTTTCCTGAGAGAAATTGAAAATTCCTGGCCCAACTTTGAAAAGGAGGGTGAAAAGAAAATGAAAGTCGGTGGCGCTGAGATTCGAATGGGGGAAATTGACGAATATTCGACTCAAATCAAGGAGAATCATGAGAGCATTCTCGAGCTTTCTAACCTTGATCGCGCTCATAAATACCCCTTTGATAACTTTTATGAAATTGCCGAGGAAATTTATATCCAAGCGCTCAGTGAGTTCAAGGAATTTCTTCTGAATTCTCAGCACGTCGCGGTGAGGAGTGTTAGCTCACGTGGCAACACTACTCAAATACTGATGCCAGAAATCCAATCTGCGCAATTAAGTCCGATCCATATCGAAGTTTTCGATGGGAATTGGAGTAATTGGCCCAAATTTCGCGATCTCTTCACCGCTACTGTGATCAATTGCCACAATTTCTCGGATGTAGTAAAATACTACCACTTGAAAACGCATCTCTCTGGTGACGCGGAGCAACTCATTAAAGGTATTACATGAAGTGAATTTATCGTTCATACGAGCTCACCTACCGCGCTCAGGCGGCGGCCACCACAGATTGAACTAATTTTTTCAAACTATGGATCTCCGCGGTGCCACTTTTATCTATGGCCTCTACACCGGAGGATTTTTTGAAAAGGGATACAGATGAGAGAAAATGACTCCCCTGACCGAGATTTGAACT
>JAPYYZ010007651.1:0-12851 GCA_030522705.1 Eretmocerus eremicus
ATTCTTTGGTTCAAATAGTTTTATTGTATCTCAGCTCATTTGGTTTCTCATTTTAATACCTCTGAAATGCTCTTTCCAGAATTGGGTAATTTGACTTTGGACCGATCTTATGTGCAATTTACGGTCAGTAGTTGAACGGCAGGGGGGTGCGCCCAATATCGTGAGTCGGTATATTCTCAAGGAAAATCATGCTGTTTTGCATCAGATCTGTTCATCACGGCATGCTGACAAGAATCGTATTCGAAATTCAGAAGGCTCATTGTCAGTCGTTCCCAGGCGCACTACTTCGCAGTCTTTTAAGAAATCACTTTTCTTATTTCAAATTTCTCAGTCATTGTTGACACAAATAAGAGGTGAGCAGGGAAACATTGAGGGAAACGAGAGTTACGACAAAATCCACTCACAATCAGTATCACGAAACTGGGCTCACTTACTTTATATCAAAATTTGTTTTGTAGGCTTGAAAAAGTGAGTCTGATACTGTTCATCAATGATGCTCAGCACTGCAATAACTCACATCCACTGACAGAATGCACACAGAATCTCACTGTTTCGTTCTTTTATTTCTCTGAAATGACAAACGTTTCGAGAATATCGAATATTCTCTATATCAAACGATAACTATAAGAAATATCATAAGTACGAATAATTCAACGATTCAATACATTTTACAGCAAACAAAAGCATTGATCAAGAAATCATCTATTATACAAAAGTCAATAATGAATTCCATAGTGTTGGTTCGTGAGAGCTGAAATCTAAGAAACAGCTGAAGATCTGCGTTAAATGAAAATTGTAAGCATCTATCGAACGCAAGTATCGTTTGGCAAACATAGAACATTTCAAAAGTTCTTCATAAATAAATATTGAAAAATACTTTTTAGAATTATCACACATTACAACCTTGATAGTGTCTTTGATCATGACAACCCTGATAGTGTCTTTGTTATATTATTTCTTCAACAGTCGTCAGGAATTTCAAACCAGTTGCCGAACGATTTCATAAACATTCGTCTTACGTAATCTGAGAAGAATAAGTATTCCTTACAATTGACAGAAACTTTTTCAGACAAAGTTTGAAGAATGAAGACAACTGTATCCAATAATTCTGGAGTGTATTTCATCCCATCGACATCGTCGTAAAATTTTAATAATTGAGAATTTTCTATCAACATATTCATACCATGTGCCAAGTACGGGGAACTTTGTAATAAATCCTGGATGTATGAACAATATACGTTATAACTAATAACGAAATCAAACAAATATTAATCAAATAAAGACTCCTTTTCCTTACATTTATCGACGGTGCACAAATTTCGGACCACTTCTCTGTGCAAGCTTGGCATTTGCAAGTGAAATACAACTCTTTCAGCAATTGTTTTCTCTTTTTCTTGCTACAAGTCAGGTAAAATAGTCTATGGTATGGGATAAAAATCTGAAAAGGTAATAGCAGATTCGTAAGTACTAAACACAGACTAAAAATATTCACTTTCAAACACAGTACCTGACAGCCCTCTTCAATTCTATGGCGAGAGAAGATAACCAATTCATTGTCTTTTGTAGTGAAATAGTCGGCATTTGGATCACAACTGTGGCTGAACAAGCTACAGAATGGAAATAGAGACACTCCATTCGAACTTTGATGATGGAACTCTCCATAATATTCTTCGTACTGAAAGATTTGGAGAAAACTACATTGTATGACGGAATCTGGAAAGATCATCATTTACATATAATACAGGCAGAACTCCGTATTCACGGAAGTTACGTTCCGGAATAATGCCGCGAGTACGGAAAACGCGAATACGGATTGGGATTCGAGGGTTACGTGCCTGAGTCTTTAATTTCTGTTTCCAA
Source organism: Eretmocerus eremicus (assembly GCA_030522705.1). Lineage (NCBI taxonomy): Eukaryota > Metazoa > Arthropoda > Insecta > Hymenoptera > Aphelinidae > Eretmocerus > Eretmocerus eremicus. Next base: position 1,861 of record JAPYYZ010007651.1, read on the forward strand.
ATTTACCGATCGTGGTCATCTCAGAGATCATTGAAAAATATTTACGTATTGGATTAAATACAACGTAATCAGTCAAAATGATAAGTTTCTTGGAAGGACGGACGATATTATTATAAGATTTTCGATAAGAAATTAATTCGCCAAGGCAATGTTACTTGGATTCTGAACGTCGTGTGTACGCAAGAGATCCTCTCTAAATTGAATCTTGGATCCAAATAACGTGCATTTTCTCCATCTCTTGAATAATCACATCTCTGCTGCGTCTATAAACTTCTGAACGAGAACCCAGCTGTGTAGCACTAGCTAATTGTATCTCCCTCTGCTCTAACCGATCTAATTGTAGATTCGTTAATATTAGATATTCTTGCCACTGAAGCTATTTTTCCGCCGACTAGAATAAAAACCCATATCCTCAGTTTGATAGCCAAATCCAAAACCACCTCAAGCATTTTCAGCATCACGCTACGATCGAATATAATGAAGGAGTTCTCATGTTGAAAATGGAATTCCAGTCTTAGGAATGCATCCACTGACTATGAGATGGAATCAAACCGCGAATAAACGAATTCATGCTCGCAAGTACAGAAAATGGTGGCATTTTAATTCGGAAACCGCGAATAAGCGAATCACCCAAATACGGAGTCCGCGAGTACAGAGTTTTGCCCAATATAACCATTTACGAAAAAATTTTTACTTACTGGAAAAACTGAACCTCTAAGCATGAGAACATTTTTCAGCAACAAAGCCCCAATAAATAAGATTTCTTCATTACTCAGTACATCAATATAAGATGAATTGAATTTTTTTCCGAAAAAGTTGGATTCTCTGGCCAGCAGATATACTGCGATGCCTATCACTTTCACAACTGCTGGCGTCAAATAATTTCCAAGGAGTTTCACATCATAGAATAAACTGCTAGCAGCTTTGCTAGTACTGCTGTCAAACACATTGTTCAAAGAACCTCTCGACCTAAGATCTAAAAGATGAAAAAAAATTTGTTCAGACCCTGCGGTAACGAAAACTAACAACATCTTCTGATAAATAGATAAGCCAAAAAGTACCTGTGCATTGATAATTATCAATGATTTCTTCTCTCAATCTTTGAATCCCACCTGCCTTATAAACAGATAAGAGTGTAAATCTCATTGAAGTGCGGCACTCTTTGATATCTTCTACAGTATCTCCCAAGTAAGGATACACCTCACATTCAAACTGATGATATTTGATCCATGCCTCACCTCTACATCTATCTGAGCAATAAACATCATAAACACAATATTTGCAAGGAAAATTGTTCCAAGCTGCCCTTGCACAATTAGAACAATGGGTATACGATCCACTCGGGTGAATGAATGTGTGAAAGCTCTTTTCAATAGCCAGTACTTCACCTGGCTGAATATGACGAGTTGCTATGATATGTCTACCCCATTTTTTACTGTGATTAATCTCCACAGCCTCAGAGGCACTAGGAGCTTGTTCTTGATGGTGAAAATTTGGAAGTTCCTCAAAACTGTACTCATCTTCATCTAAATCGCCATATGACTCATCTTTGTCATATGCTGAACTTGATATTGCAAAGATTCTTTCTACCAAACTCTTGTTTGATTCCTCATCCTTTTGGAGATTCCCTTCATGATCAAAATCTGATCCCTTCATAATCATCTTTAAACACAGGTTTTTATATTCCAAAAGCTCAGCCTTCATTTCTTTGGAATCAGTGATGTTACTTGCTTTATCACAATCAATGATACACTCTGGATACTTCTTCATGTGAAAGAATAATTTAGCTCTTTGTCCATGTGCGAGTGCTAACTCTTCTGAATCATTGGGAGCAAAAGCGATACTCTGAGAGAATAATTTCCACATCTGTTCATGAGCAATTCTGCAGTGTCCAGCACTCTTGAATATTTTAATAGCTTTCTCGCGGTATGCAATGGAATCCTCAACATTCTTCCTCTGTAGTTCAGAGCAAAAACTATCATGACTATTTCTCATAGCTTTTAGTAATTCTTTCTCATGATATAGTCCATCTCTGTTATCATAATCTGTTGTCTTAGCAATAGAGGCCTCAATTGAAGCCAAAATCTGCTGGACTGACTGGGTATCATTGAGAGTTAATGCAAGATTCCGCATTTTGTGTTCCAATTATACTATTCTGGAAAGATTGATGTCCATCAAACCACCAAGAAATCACACTGATGAAACATCAGAGCCATCCTTAAAGAAATTGTTAATGCAAAAAGTAGAGAATGAAGCAATTAGCTCTGCGAATCAAACCGATCATAAGTAACGAGCATACTTTCAGTTTTCTCTACGGGAGCAAATATTATGCATGCTCAATCGCAGATTAGATGTTGATATGATCAACAGGTATTTTGCTCGCGCTCGATCTCTTATTCTCCAAGTTAGGAACCGCGATTGTTGTGATATGCGATAATCTCGGCCAAAATAACATCCCAGTATATTAACATGAAAGTGAAAACACATACCAACACGTGAGCACTACGCGTAGACAGTTTTTACTGCTTTCCGCAAAAAACCTTCTGCAGGGCGAGATGCCGCGGCTAGTCAAGTACGTATCTTATTGTTTTTGTTTATTTCCTATCTCGATCCTCTGCACGACGTTTGCCTATCAAAAGGCGCCAAGCATAGCGGAAAGTTGAATTGAAAAAATAGGCGAAAGATTGTTGCTAAAAAATGTTTACAAGCAATTGCAGAACACATTTTTCGCTCCACTAGAAATTATTTCGCATTTTTTGACGCACTTGAAACCAAAACAGATCCTCATGAATTTTTCATGGAAATGCATGACTTTCCCAATAATCCATTTTCGGATGCGTTTTGCCGTCGTCTAAGCTACAGTTTTTTTTACCTAAACCCTCTCATTTTTCTGCAAAATACAAAGTTGAGTTTTTGTGCGCGGTGATCGCTGCTCGTACTATTTTGCTTCGACAAGTATGTACCTAATGCCCAAATGTCCTGAACTTTGAGATATGACACTTCGTTCCGAGCAGTGCAATTCTCGTATCGTAAACTTCTAAACTCGACGATCTTGCTGATTTTCGAACTGATTAATATGCAAATTTGATGAAAATTCGTATATTATTATCGATTACTTTCAAGTATAAAAAATTCAAATAGTAAATTCCATCATTACGTGGGTACAACAAGATTCAGTTTCGCATAATTGATTGATCGATCAACCGACGCAAGGCTCTGTCGGTTGAGAATTTTGTATATTATCATTATTATGGTTCATTTACTCATTTATTATTCATTGAATATGGAATCAATTGTCCCTAAGACCTTTTTATAAAATCAATGAACGTTCGCACATGATATGTAATTTTAGTATACTTATCAAAATACTACTTACATAATCCGAATGCTCTGAAAAAAAGACTTTTTTGGAAGAGGATAAGAAACTTACTTTATTATTCTATTATTATTTTATTATTCTATTACTATTTTATTGTCCTATTACTCTTATTTTATTATTCTATTCTATTATTGCTTTACTTTTGACAAGCGCTATCGTTATCTTGCACCTGCGGACATGTTGTTATAAATTTAAAATCTCAGGTGAGGCTAGCCCTGTGCGCGGGCAATCGGCCGTTGAGAAACTTTTTGAAGCAGCAGCAGCCGCTCGCTCGCGCGCGAGGTCTGCCAAAGTGCCAAGAAGCTACTGCATGTTTTCATCTCAAATCTTACGTGGTCGTAAATGCCAACGATTAACAATATTTTTTCGGTATTTTTTAACACAAAACTGCTTGAATCTTATACGTAATACAAATGCTTGATCAAACCTTACCAATATTCTGAAGGTTAAGACTGAGTTGTTTTGATCAGAGTTTTGATCCTTGTTTGGTGTCAATGTTCCCTTGGTAAAGGTGAATTCTGATGGCAGAATGACACATTCACTTTCAATTTTTCGTGTTAGAGAGAAATTGAATCATTAGAGCTACACAATGGAAGGTGAAACTAATCAAACTACATTTGATGTTAACGTATACTTTGTGCTTCCCAACAAGTATCAGAGGGAAGATGAGTGTAGTGATGATATGATAGACTGTTTTCATGTGAGTACTCTCAACAACCTACAGAAATTGATCTGTTATATCATATGATAATCCACCTTATGCCAATCACAGAAATGTTACGAGTACGATGTTTCTCCAAAGTGGATTCCTGAAAAGAAGTGTCTCAAAACCAAACTTGATAAAAGAGATGTGCTTGTTATGGAAGAATTTGAAGGTGAAGCTTTTGAAAAGTTGAAGAATTCAAAGTGTGTGTAAGTTGAGTTTTTTTCATTTCAGTCTTATAATTCATAAACTAAAAAAGCCTTGATTTCATGGCAATGGTTGATAGTCCCGACTATCTTGATTTAACATTGTCTCAAAACATTTCTTTCCATTGCTTCCCCAGGATTGTTGGGCCTCGTTGCTTGCTTTCCTGCTTTACTACAGGAGAACCCATACCAGAAGGCACCACACCTGTTTTCAATGTCCCCATGAGAGGTCTGAGAGTTAGTGCATCAGGCTTTTCTGTTTCCATCAAGGTAACTCCACTTACCTATCAAAGCTAATGAAACAATAGCTGGTAGCAATTACATATTTGAATGTGTCCTCAGAATGAAATTCAAAAACTGGTTGAGTACATGGGTGGGATTTTTACGAAGCAGTTAAGAACGAGTGTGAATTATCTAGTTACGGATATTGTAATGTCTGCAAAGTATGAGGTAAGAGCGTTGTGTTCATTTATTACCAACCAATAACTTATGCATATTTTTGACAATCATTTTCTCCTATTAGCGCGCTGTAGAGTTAGGTATCAAAATTGTGACCATTGATTGGGTTAAATCTGTGTGGGAAACAAATCTAAAAGACACAATACCAGCCGATGATGCAATATTTGATAAATACAAGTGTCCTGTATTTATGAATTTGGTTGTAACAACTACAAATCTTTCCAAAAGACAGAAAGAAGAAGTGAAGAAACTTATACATGACAATGGAGGTGTAAGTACCCAACTTTTTAAATCTAAAGTACTATGAATGGAGACAATTTTATTAAATCATTTCAGGAATTCATGGGAGTTCTTGATGGAACTAAAGTAAAAGTTCTTATTACATCAAAGTCGAGTGGTGTCAGTGAAAAGCTGAAATTTGCTATTCAAAATAAGATACCATGTCTCAGAGTTGAGTGGGTTCATGAAAGTGTAAAAGCTGGATTCTCGCTGCCTTTTTCGGATTACTTGATCGAAGGCACTCAAGCATGCTCTACCCCAGAGAAATCTGAAGGTATAGTTGAGGACTTTCTTTGGAGAGTCAAATTTGACCTTGCACTTAGACTTTAAAAACTTTATGCATGGATTTTCAGCTCAGATGCCTTTGAATTTCTCCACTATAAGTGTAATACCAGGAGACAATCATCAGTTATGTGTAGATGAAACTCTTGCCTCTGCAACTACAATGAGCTCAACCATCATGAGTGCGACAATGTCAGAGCCAACTTTTACAGCACCCAAATCTACTTGCACTGCTGTCATGGACAGACTCTCTATCGCTGATGCCAAGAAAGCTGGCCCATTCTTGGATGGATGTAATGTAAGTTCATCATGGGTCAACAATTTTTTCACTGGATGTTGATTTTAGCGCAATGAGTTTTGACTGCATTCCAATCATTTGCAGATCTACTTAACAGGATTTTCGTCAAATCAACGGGATAAATTAAATAGAATACTTACCTATGGCAGTGCCACAAGAATGGATGAAATATCAGATGCTCTCACCCACGTTATTGTTGGTGATCAAACAAAAGCATCACAAGACTTGCGTATGATCAGGTCCAAAAATTTGTAGTGAGTAAATTTGAATAATTATTCAATTTTTAAAATTATTTTTGATAGTTGAAATTTCTCTCATGCTATGTTTATTTGTAGCCCTTATATTTTGAAAGTTGAATGGTTGGAGGAAAGCATGAAACTTAGAGCGCCAGCTGTAGAAGATAATTTCAAAGTTCCCTTGCACAATATTGCCCAACAAAATGGTCCTGAACCTCCATCTCCTCTGAGCAAAAAGGTAAATCTACAGTTTCTTGGAAAGTTTCCGGAAGAATAGATGTTCTAGAATGGATATTCCATTTCAGAACTTGCAGTTATTACAACGACCAAAAATCCCCACTGCTCCATTATTTGATGCTGGAAAATCTGCAAAGGAACCTGAAAATGACGAGCATACCGAAATTGTTCAGCAGTACTTACAACAAACTACATCAGGTTTGTATAATTGAATGGTTAATCGACTGTTTCAGTTTTCCATGCAATTCATTCATCAAGCTACAAATATGATCAATAATTTTCTCTCTTCTGACATTATAGATACCAATAGTTCTTTACGAGAAATCTTGAAACTTCCTAACAGTGATGATCTTGGTACCGGAGGTACTCTATCAATCAGTCAGGTTTCTTCAAAAAAATCGAATAATGTCTCTCAACTAGATACCAGAAATACTTTGAGTGAAGAAACTCGAGATGATAGTGCAATCCCAATTAGCCAAGAGACTACTTCAACTCAGCGAGTTTTGAAAGGTTCAGGCTCATTCAATCGCAAGTTGTTGGTTTTGCCATGAACAAAATTATCATTCACCTTTGTTTGGTCCAGGTTTAGTGTTCGTCGTTTCCGGATTCGGTCCTGAAGAGACAAATCAAATTATTGTTCAAATTCACGGAATGGGCGGCAAAATAGTTGGTAAAAATTACACTGGTATTCCTGATTTCGGAGTTGTGCCTAGACTTGGTGCAGAACTGAGACACACTGTAGGAGAAATTGTGACAGAATTATTTATTGTAAGTCAATCCTCGGCATGTGAATATTATCTTAATTGATATAAAAGAATTTATGCCAGTCTTTTTTTAGGAAGATTGCATTGATCATGAAAAATTAGTGAACCTTGAATATTATCATAGGCCATTCATCATTCCGAAAAATACGAAACCATTAACTAATTGCGTAATTGGTATGAGCACATACAATGGGGTCCAAAGATCTTACTTATCGAAGTTATCAGAAGTTCTTGGCGCGAGGTATGTATTTAATAATGTTCTAAACCCTCATCTACAAGATTTGTTTTTAAATAAATTGACAGGTATTTCAACGTGGTTTCTGCCTGAATAATATACTTTTAACAGTAAAAAATTATGTATATAACAGGTACAAACATTACAACTGTATAAATATTCTTTTCGAAAATATAAGTTTCCTATGATATTCTGATTGCAAAATGATATATGAAAATGTTAAAGAAACAATACTAGATATTATCTGTTTGAGACCTTCAATTATTTGGACTCAAGTGTATGAGTGATGATATCCAGTTCTAGAAACATCTATGTCATATAATTACTTTTAGCCTCAAGAATTTGTTGTCAAGATTATCCTCGTTCAAAACTATATATAATTGATGAATATTTGAAATTTTGATCGATTTCTCAGAAAATCGATCAAAATTTCCCTTCTGTCCATAGATCGAGCAATGCGTGAAAATCGCTCAATTTCTTTGCAGGTATCAAGACACATTTTCACGTAAAACAAATCCAGTCAAAAATACGTACAGTAGCACTCACTTGGTGTGCCCTGAACCACACGGCGAAAAATACAATGCTGCTGTAAAATGGAAATTGCCAGCGGTAACAGCAGAGTGGCTTCTAAAATGCGCCTCAGAAATGAAACTTGTAGATGAAACGCTGTATCTTGTAGGAGAAACTATGGGTAACTTGAATATCATATTAAACCTATCCCAGCGCAATTGGTTCATGATTATAAACATTATGTTTTACTTCACCAAAATAGCCCCCAAGAGAACGGATTCAACAATAATTGGTAGTAAAACAGTGAGCGAAGAAGAAGTGATGAAACCTCCTGAGGAACCCACTGCAAAACAACATACCCTTGGTGTCAGTATCTATTCTTTACAATTGATATGAATTTTTCAAAGTGTCAATCGATTTTTTCAAGCTCTCATGTTTCTTATCGTGATCTTATTTCAAATTGTGTTTTTATAGGAACAAACCCAGAAAACGCGTTTTTTCACGCCTCCTCACCAGATCTCATTCGTGAAAAAACGCATTTCTGGGTTTTTTTCCTATAAAATATTTCATACATCTTGTTGCGTCAATGCGTCCTTTCCCGAACTCGTGCTGGAAACTTCGTTTCCGGCACTCTTCCGGAATAAAATGCATTTCCGCAACACGACCTATAATATACCATTCTGTTCTTCCAGACCTCAGAAAGATTACTGGGAGAAGGGGGTGAAACGCCCGTCATAAATAAGAGGCTCAATAGTCTCATTAATAATAAAACACCACAAACATCTCCTTTCCACATATCCACACCAGAAACGCCGTATGGCGCGCTGTTCAAAGACAATCCATCACCTCGAACAAGGAAAGGTTGGATGAAATGGATAGATCATTTTCCCGACTTGCAACAAGAGGAACCGCCAACTAAGAGGAGAAAAAGTACAGTTAGTATCTTTTTTGTCCTCTGTCACGTTTTTGTAAAATATCCAATGCAATAATTGTCAAAATTTTTAGCCCATGTCTGAAGTTAAACGCATGGCATGGGATTTCGTCACTGGCCGACTTGATACTGATGAGGTATGATTAATCAAATCTAGAGCAAAAATTGAGACTGTTTGACTTTTCAACATTTTTTTTTTTTTTTTACAACAGGCTGGTAAGAATGAAACTAAAGATACTCAAATAACTGAAGAAAAAGAATCGGATGAAGGAATTTCTAGTCACACTACAACCAACAGGAGATTGTCATTTTCTGATGAAAGTAGTCCAGTCAGAACCCCGAAAAATCCTCTCATCAGTGCGTAAGTATCACAAATTTGTATTGAGGTGTCATAGCTTAGTAATTTAATGCTCGTGGTTTGTACCTCTGTCAGGCAAATTGCTCAATTAGATGAAATGCTACAGAAGGCTTCTAGCACACCCGACCGCCAGACTTTGAGTGCAGAGCTTGTGAACCCTTATCATATGGATCCAACAACGACAGTACGAGGTAACTATTTCAAAATGAAATTCAACATTCTTCATTCGAACTATTTTGGATAGCTTATCTATCTATCCACATAAACTGTCAGCTTTTTTTCTTCTTTTTTTTCTTGAAAACCACTTTGTAGAAACAGTTTTTGAAGGCTGTTTGAAAATTTTTCAGGAATGCCCAGTGACTCACAACCACATTCAGTTGGTTGGGAAGAACCTGTCAGAAGACTCGCTCCATCTCGCCAGGTGCGCGAAAGTTGATCTTATGGTTTAATAATTTCGCAATACGGAAAACCACATTAACTGATAACTAATATGATTCTTCCAGTCCGTTATAAACGAAGAGTGTAATGATTTAGAAAATGAAAATGAAAAGGAAAATGAGGTAGAAAACGGCGTTGAGAGTCAAACTGATGATGGAATCGAAAATCAGACTCTCAGTGAAGCATTGCCGCAAACAGGGAAGAGTGAGAAACGAAAGCCTAAATTCATGTTTTCAGGATTAAGGGTACGGCATTATTTATCGTTGAACGATGAAATGGATAACAAAGTTGATCTCCGTCTCATTTGTCTTTCTATTATAGGATAAGGCAATTGCTGAAAAAATTATATTGAATTTGGGTGGAGAAGTATCCAATGAGTCAGCTTTTGATACCAGTGCAACACATTTACTCTGTATGAAACCAGCCAGGAATGAAAAAGTTTTGAGCAGTATAGCTGCTGGAAAGTGGGTTCTTCACTACCTTTACATAGAAGCTTGCAACAATGAAAAGAAATTTGTTAACGTAAGAACTTATTATGACATAACTATAAGTTTCATACATTTCACTAAAGGACATTTGAAATGATAAGGACGTATTCTAAATTTTGTGATAGGAAGAAGATTTTGAATTAGGCAACCCAAAAAGTAAGGGAGTGATCCCAGATCCTGTAAGTGAAAACGAAAACACAATTATGAAGGCAGCTCACAGATGGCGACTAAAATTGTTGAAAGATCCCGGTGGTGCTTTTCAACACATGGTTGCACTCTTGATCACAACAACAGAGAAAAGAGAGCAATTTGATAGACTTATACGTGCTGGCGGAGGAATAGTCGTGGATACAAAGTGAGTAATATAATACTGAATTTCAAAATGTTCATCCTTTTTTATTTATTAAGAAATAAAAGGGATCTTATTTTCAACTATTCAAATGATCCGGTGAGAATTTTACTCAGATTTAGTCGAAATGTGTGTTAATTTGATCCAACCATTGAGACAAGTCGTATGACATATAAAAATTCAATGTATCGCACAATTGAATCACATCATGAGTAACCTGTCATGCATTAGAAATCTTGTAAAACCTTAGGCCACCTTACAACAACAGCCCAAAGGGTCGAAAAATCACACACTGCTTCATACAACTGAAGCAAATAGATCAGCAAGTTGATTGGGCGATGATGGCAAGCAAAGGAATCATGTGCTTTTCGCCGAATTTCCTAAATGATCATCTGATGGCCGAAACCCCATTGAATCCTCGGAACTGCGTCCTACCAGAATTTCAGAAGTATCTGTCTCTCTTGCCGAAATGAGGCAAAATCGCTAACGCTTGTCAACAGTTCAACTGCAGTGCCCTTTTCCATCTACTTTTCAGCGTCGTCAAATAACAACGAAACATTGTTATTTAGTTATAAGTCTGTAAGACAATGATTATTTCGTGTTGAAGATGAAGCAACCTTCTCTACTGGAGCACAGAATTTCTCTTCAATCGCAAATAAAGACCACCAGCTGGAGCTGTGAATATGGCTCGCTTGCTCACACTATTTTCACAATCAGGATCCGGTGAAACTTCATATTCGCTCAAGATTGTGATCAGACCGACCACAGTTTGTAAAGTTCCGATGCGCATTCCTGGAAATGATGAATTTTACTTTTTTGACCTTATGACTTTTTAAAGT
>JAPYYZ010007652.1:0-13576 GCA_030522705.1 Eretmocerus eremicus
ACAAATGACACTCCAAGCGTGAGAACATCATCAGTACCGGCCGCGATACATCACAAATCACTGGGAATGGCCCGTATGAAGGACAATTATCTCTATAAGAATTACATCTAGAATATCAACGCTCTATATGTCTATGAAAGTAGTTGAATCGATTCATCCGTTCTACAGAAGATTATAAGCCTGAAAGCGAAATAACATACCTACAAAATTCTAAGCTCCGCAACAAAAACCCATTGTGGAGTATAAGAAGAGTTTTTTCGTGAAGTGCGAAGTTGGATCCCAATCGGTTCAAATTTATAGTTTTTCCTTATGTTGAAATAATGATAGATCAAAATTATTTTCGGGTTCTTGAAAGCTTTCAGTGCATTTCAGATATTGATTGTCAATCCTCAAAATATTTTTCAGACATTCATTAATTTTCTGGTAATCAAATGTCCATAATTTTGCCTATGAAAATGTTTTGAAGAGGATACGCCCAGTGTATAGCCACGAAGATGGGTGGAAAATATTATTCATAGGTATAACTTGTCTAGATTACGGCCATAAAATGTAGACATAAGTTATATTTTGGGCGTAAATACCGTTTCATTTAGTCCAAAATATGGACAACTTTTTTAGACATATTATAGTCTTGAACAAATCGAAATCGCCATAAACTGGTCAAAAAATGAAATAGATTTCTGCCAGGGATGACGGGAGTTCTATCGCGATCAGGCCAAGAAAATCTCAGCTGATTTTGTAAAAAATAAATGGGATAAATTTCAGACTACACGAGCATGATGAGAGTATATCATCCGCTCGGATAAGCGCGCACATGTGCACATCCAACTCTATGCTCACATGTACGCGCAAACTGTACATGAGGTCTTTACTGGCAAAAGAATAGTGCGATAACGTCAGCTGCCGGCAGGAAAATGCGAGAGTTATTGACATTTAAGCGTAAAGTAAAGCGACCCCTAATCTCTATGTTGGCCAGTTCAAACGAGTCTCCCATGAGTCTCGCGCTGATAAAAAATTTCGCTCTCTTTTTTTTTATACGTTCCAGCTATTCCTCTCTCCACCTGCAGCGCTAGTTCTGTTCCTCTCTCACTCCGTGCTACCGACCCCACATAAAACGATCTCATATCTCCGTCCAAACGGCTCTGAGTTTTTGCGCCTGTATTATTCCTGCTCATAATCCGACTATCCTCTAAATTTTCTGTCTGCTCCTTCAGTCGCAACTCATTCGCCTCGACGGTCTCGATTGACAGTGAGTTGCACACAAAATGCCAGTCTCAACGCTAGTGAAATGGAGTACATTTTCAAAGAAAATTGAGTCGGAATTTCTGTATATTTTTGTTACTCACCTTCCTCGCAGCGTAGATTACAGCATTTGTGAGACCTTGTTAGATGTGAAACCTGCAACAATATTGACATTTATCAGTCGCAAACTTCTGATTGCAGTGTACGGTCACTAGTAGATATTCATCTCCCCTTGGGAGAGGGAGATATTCACACATCCAACTGTGCGGTGCACTTGTTCCATCTAGACACCGCTCACCAGGAGGGTGTTCGACCTTTGGGTCACCGACCTGTCTGAAACTGCTGGAATGGTCTCCTATCAGCACCAAAATATGAAATCGAAAACCGCAGAGTCTAACACACGAGCGTTTCTGAGACACGCCCCAGAATATCAGTTTTGCCTTTATAGGCCCATGTTCAAAAAAGGTATCTACAAATATACAAAAGAACCTGAGTAAGTTGTTTACCTCAGTTTCTATCAAAATCATTCAACTGAGAGAGGTGTGCAGCTTACATGGTGTCTAACTTGATAGGTTCTACTAAACTTGCAATGCTGAACGTATGGACTGTAGCTCAAGAATACTTGAGCGATAGACTCTACGGCTTTAGATATCATTTTTTGGCGATGGAAGAAGACGATTCCCAAAATTTTAGCCTAATCTGTGACGCCAAGGTTGGATACTCTTCTGGTCAGCTAATGTTTGCGGCCACATTTGGACGGCTCCAAACCAGGATGGAATAAAAGTCATTCACACCATTATTTTACCACTCATTATTTTCATTCCTCTATCTATATTTCTATCGGCATTTTTCACCTATACTTCTATCAAAAACCAGCTCAAGTTTTCTGAGATCGAAAGGGCTCTTATTCCGTTTTTGTTTAGAGCACGATTGACGTTCTTAGCTCGGGTAATACAACTATCGAACGCGCGGCTCTGTTCCAAGGGATCCGGTCCGAGTATCTAGGTCAATTTCGCTGAAAATTGCGCGCGACGCGGAAGCAGCCGATGCAAGCCCTACAACCTTCGTACACGTAGGGCTCGATGAACTTCTCACACCTCATCAAAATTGGGACTGAAGCTTCAATTCCTAACAAATCGCTGAGATAGAGCTCGAGCTGGAGTTGATCTCGACCTAATTTTGTGACAAGTCTCCCGGCCATATGATTCGCCCAAATTCTGCCTTGTGAAGAACGAGCTAGACCAACTCCGAATAAACCCAATCAGCTCCTCATAGGTGTCCCCCATTTCTCTCGAGCCGGCAAATTTTTCTCTGAACGCAACGAGTGTCGTGGCAGTCTCTGCCAAAGTGGAATCGTGCCCCTGTCTCTGACCCCATCCAGCGGCTCTATCTTTGCGAGCGAGCGATTTCCATTGTCTCGGCTTCTTTGTGCGGTTCGCCCAGTGTCCCTCTCGCTCTTCTCTCTGTTTCTCACTTTCTGGCTGGCCTCGCCGTGCCATTGCTTTCTCTCGCCTCCTCGGCTCCTCTCTTCCGCCGCCCGAGGATAAGAGAGCCCCGCGTCTAAACGGCCGTTTGTTACGCGATATAAATTCTGGCTGGTCTTTTTCTCGTTTCACCTGCTCTAACTACATGCTGTACCGCTTTACTGGCTGGAGCAGCGCAAGAGCAAAGCCAAGCCAAGCAGCTACGTTCGAAATTGCGGTCCGACGACTTGCAGCTTCGGTAATTCCGTTGCTTTCACTACAGCTAAAGGATGTGTCGATAAATTTACGTATTATCTCTCTGCAGACAATGTTGGGAGGACCAAGGCGAAGGTAGTTGCTTCTCTCACTTGCTCTCTGGAGCAATTTTCACATACGCAATTTGAACTTTTTTACCAATTTGAGTGGATGAATATCGACTCTCAGATCATTGTGAATCGGTAGATAACATTCTTGTAACGGCAAGCAAGTGAATAAAAATTGTACACACTTTCAATTGGATGCAACATACGAAGTACTCAAGAATTTTTCAGCACCAAGCCCTCAAACGCGTTTTTTACACCTCTACGCCAGCTCTTGCTCGTGAAAAAAACGCATTCCCGGGATTTTGTGCTATAAAACACATTATACATCTTGTTGCGTAAATGCGTCCTCCCCCGAACTCGCGCTGAAAACTTCTCCTATTCGAAAGAAACGTATATCCCCCATTTGATGATATAATATACTACAAGAACTGGAAAACGCGCGCGTAAGGTCTACTCGTCCTGAGCAGGATTCATGTCAAAAATATGTATTTATCAGTTGTTGAGATGATTCAATCCAGGGTCTAATTCAAAAGCTACAAAACTTGGAGTGGCGCCCGCTGCGCGCAAAAAATCGACAATCGTTCAACATAGTTCATATTGAGGTTCATATCAAGGGCATGTGTTGGTCAATTGTTGAAAAAATTGATTCAGAATCGAATTTAAAGTTCGAATGCACGCGCGGAGATCAAAACATGCTTCAGAGAATTCATATAAAAAAAATTGATTTGTCAATGATTGATAAAATTCTATCGAGCGAATAACCGTAAAGACAGATTCCGAAGGCACATGCATCTCCATGTTAAGGGAAAATCCACGCCGAGGAATTGGATCGGCAAATCATCTCGGGAATCCTATCAGATCGGAAAACATCTGGCAGAGTATATAATAATGGCACGGATTCTCCAATTGTTGAGAAAATTCGATTCAAAATCTAATGTAAAATTTTCAGCCGCGCGCAAAGATCAAAAGATTTTAAATAGATTTTGTACTAAGGGAATGATTTTTTCTAAATGAAATAATTGAGAACATTTAATTGAGTATCTCATTTAACGGGCAGATTCCAAAAACGCTTGCATCAATGAATTTTGAAAAGATTTCTTATGAAAAAAATGCATGTGTTGATTATCTTGAATGTCCCATCGAGTATCGACAAACATTGGACACAGTTCATAAGAAGGTCATGTATTCGTAATTGTTGAAAAAATTCTATTCATAATCTAGCTTAACACTCAAATTCCTTCGCGGAACTTGCGCGCAACGCGAAGATCAATAAACTTTTATTAGAGCTCATTTCGGTAAAAAGATTTGTAATTATGTCAATCATCTCAAAAATCCTATTACGTAGAGAATTAAAAAAAGACTGTGAGAATTCAAAACGACGCGCGCTAAGCGCGCTGAATTATCGACCGATGGTCTTCATCATTATCCTCCGGCACGAAAGAGGTTACAAATAAAAGAAGTACAGAAGTATGAAAGATACAGACATGCGCAGCGCGAAGATCAAGCTACGATGGCCACAATCATAGTCAAATTCATAGTGGACATACTTTATTCAAGCGCGATAGCCACAGCCGCATGACCATACTGATTTATCGCAGCAGTTGCGTCTATCGGCAACCTCACCTGATACACCAAATCAAATGATATCGCACGCAATGGAAATAGCTATGAGTTCACATGTACACAATACATACGGCGCAAAGCGCGGTAATCTGCTTGATAAATACAGATATAATGCGACGATCTCGAACGAAAGGCAGCAAAACTCGAATATCGAAGTTGTCCATTAATAAGGTAGGATTCTAGCATTTATGATTTCGTGAATTTTTCTATGCAGGATCTGTTCGAATCTAATACCCCTGTTCATGAGCTTCATCAGCTACATTCTCAGTGACCTACTTTAGAACAAAGATACATATTTGAAAAATTTCTCAGTAGTCGAATTCTGATGTCTTGTTCTCTAAAGTTTGTGCAGAACAATGAAAATTTCAGTGTAGAAAGTCCATCCAATCACGATGTTGAATATTTAAAGCAGCTTATAAGACTGGAACGAAATTAAGTCTACGAAGTAATTGTCTAACGTAATGGGAAAAGTTCTCGCCTACTAATCTAGAGCTACCGAGCTCACGCTCCACAGGCAAAACTCAGAGGTTCCTCTGGATTTTGAATTATTCGGCTCTATACGCAGATTTGGATTAATTAGTTTTGTAACAAGATTTCCGACGAAAGAGGGAGCCGGAAACGAACGAAGAATATCAAACAGGTGGAAGTATAAGTTGATTCTCAGTATGATTTAGATCGCAAATGATTTTTTTGATACCAAGGTAAGATGGGGAATATATTTTGAAGCTCGTAATTAGTTGATCAGCTTTCGCATAGTCATACACTCATGCATCCGGGGTTCATCAATACACTCAGTGACAAAGACTTCTTACAAAAACGTTGGCCCTGCATTGGGCAAGAGCAGATAAGAATTTTTACTTGAGTGGCACCGACGAGTGATCAAGCAATTCGTTACGAATAATCGTGCAATGCGATCTCAGCTGTATAGAACAACTTGACTCTTTTTCGACGCTGCTTGTATTGTAACAGTTCGAATCTGCTATACTAGTTTTGATGTTCGATCGATTTGATCGAGTATCTATTGGTCACTCATGAGAATTTTGAATCACTAAATATCTTTGATCGACCGTTGTGACTCAAAGTACATTGGCTAATTTGCCGACTCTTTCCAGCTAATTTTCTAACTTTGTTATTCGCTGACAGTGGGTTGAAAACTTGTCGATGCGAGAAGTTATAGAAAAAGCGGGTTGAACGATCTTTCTTGCAAGCGCCAAAAACCTGTGTCAAACATCCAATACTTTTATACCATATGAGTCAGATCAAAAGCTTGGGTGCCCGACTACTCAGGCCAGTGAGTCAGGGGCTAATCTCAGTCGGATCCTTGCAGCCCCCATGAAAATCCAGATCTATCGAGGAAAGGCGAAACGCACTGACATCTGCGTGAAATGAATCCTTTTTGAGGCTTCTCATCTCACGTCCCGAAGGTCCATCAAAATCCTTCGATGCAACCTCCCAACCATACGAGTTGATGATAGATGAGTGGGTGTTTAGTAATTTATTCTACCATATTACCTTGCATCTGCTCTTATGACGTTCAAATAGTCCGACTGTATTGTTACTTTGATGTTCGCGCCAACTTAATTAAACCTATATTGGTGTAGTAGGGCACGTTCATCTTACACGAGGGTGTCCTGAGACTACTTCTGATCGGCTCACTCCGAATTGTATTCCTTGTCATTGACCTCAAATCTCTTCGATTGTGCTCACGTTCAACTGCACAATAATCCTTTCATCTATTACTACGGTAGAACCTGGTTAATTTGAACCTCTTTAGCTCGGAAACCTCTATGACTCGAGATCAAAGCCCGGTCCCTTCAGAAAACCTGGCTATCTCGAATTTTTTGATGTCGTAACTCGAATTTTTTTGAGCTCTAGTACGTCACAAGATTTAGTCTCTATAAACCGAATCTGAGCGTCGGTTTGCAGCGAAAACCTCTGTAACTCGAAGTGCTCGAGAACCAGTTCCAAGCATTGGCATAAGCAAAAGGAGATGACTAATTTTATTTATGCCGAATTAATCATGAAAAACACTTATAAATACGAGACGCATATGGTCCAATGACATACATTCCATCTATATTTGGTGAATTGAGCAGTGACTTCTATGACTCGAATTTTCCATTGGAGAACTTCGCTAATTCGAAACCTCTTTAAGTCGAAAGCTCTATAAGTTGAATAAAATCATTGGTCCTTTCAAATTCGAGTTACAGGTTCTACTGTATCACATCTGTTTTGATGAGACTACAACGTTTTTGATCTGTGAGATAGTGGAAAACCCAAATCAATCTCGATGTTTCTCCTCAAACATTTCATATACCAAGCACAGACTCTTTGACGAAAAAAAACTTGGACCCACAGTCTGAGATCGGCGAGAAAATATGGGTGATGGCACTTTGGATGGCACTTTTGTCATGGTGAATTATTTCAGGAAATATTCTGTCAACCTTTTTCTTCTTTTGAAGTTTCACGAAAAAATCTGCTCGACACAAGAAATAACTGTATAGATGAGACCTTGGAAGTTCCAAATGGGTCTGAATTGTCGAATCCAAGACTGTTCGGAAAATTGAAACGAGAGCAAATATGGTATTCAATTTCGGCAAAGTAAATGAGAGGAAAAAAGCGAAAGGTGAGACGCACTGTGTTAGAAGGGAGACTGAGAAGAATGCAGCTGCTTTGAAAATTTCACGGAACGTAGAGAGCGAACGCGGTAGGAATCCCCGTCACCGTGTTTAAAAAGTACAGGATCGACGGAGAGTCACTTTGTCGCGAGGCGAAGAGGCGGGCGAGGCATCAGGGGGTGGCTTTGAGCTGCTGCAAAACAAGGAACTTCCGCCTCTCTCTCTCTCTCTTTTATAAGCGTATATAAGGCTTGGTGTTGCCGCGCCACGAGGAGACGCAACGTCTGGAGACCGGGGAAACTTTTTCGATTTTTATGACAGCGCAAAGTGCTTTGGCGGCGCGCAGCTACCTCGCGTTCTTCACGCTCAGGTGCGAGCGTTTACGAAAACTTGGATCAAACGGCGCGGAGAGTCTCGCTGAATTTTCTCGGGCGATCTCGGTTTCTCACACACCGGCGCAACACTTTTCCGCCTCTGCCTCGCTTTCAACTACTGGATACAGCGAGAGGAAAAGTGCTCTCTCGAGTTTGCCGCTGCTCGCGCGAAACAAATTGCGACGAAATTGAGCGAAGGCGTCTCAAATGCGTGCCGGACGTATCGCATCACCTAAATGTCGTTCGGAAACTTCTATCCTGAGTCAGAGACTCGAGTGTGCGCTTACAACGCTCTGAGGGGGAGAGCAGATCACTGTATGATGCAACGCGGTTGAAATGTACATTCGCGCGTCCCGGAGCACAGCGATGAGTGAAATGAATACGAATCTCTTTTGGGTGCTCAATTAGTGCGTCGGGGGACGCGTGGAGAGACTCTGGGAAGCGTTCATCATTGTTTCACGAGCAGCGAGCCGCGAGTGCTGCGAAAATGGAGCTCGAGGAGGAGGCTCTGCCGCAAAAGTGCGCGGCCGCGTAAACAGATGAATACTAATGGCACGGGCCGAATAAAACGGGCTGGTGAAAATGGCCCGTGGAAAGCTCGAGGCGAGAATTGCACTCGGCCCTTTTCCGAGTGCAGCCGTGGCGACAAATTGAAGGGAGCGACAGAGCGCCGCCACTGCCGCGCTCGAGTGGCGTTCTCAATATTTCAGCGGCGGCTAAACGAATCCGCTGGCGGCGCGATGACCCGTCACCGCTGGAATCCCGGCAATTTGCGCAGAATAATTATTTCAAATTAATTAGCGCGCGCCACTCACGAGCGGGGGTCGCCCATGGTACAGCGCACGAGGATGCAGGAATACCTAGCGGAACTGGACGAGTCCGCAGACGCTCCGGGTAAGGAGAGTTGCTCGCAGTCGCGGCCCCCTAGAGGTATGCGCATTGCTCGCGAAATTGCAACGTATCTCTCGGTGACTGTGCCGAGGATGGCGAGGCCAGGCGAATGTGGCGGACGGAGGCGCCCGGCGGAGGAATGCAATCGCCGGCTGGCGAGATGGAGCTTGGATGAGTATCGGACTGTGGCGTGCGAATGCAGTCGTGTTCGTAATAGTATGGAGTTGCGGGGAGGGAAATGAATTTGGGTCCTCATTCGTTCAACGGATCGCTTCTCGTATCCCTCTTCGCGACCGAGTGGTACGCATGGCTGCAAACCTTAGTGGATCGAGTCCACTTTTGACTTTTGACAAATCGACTTGTCGCTTTGACTACTGCTAAATCCTAAGACGATCTAGTTGGGAAAATTCCTTCATCATCATACGAATCCATCGTTTACCTGTGTGCAATCGGGAGAATTTCTCTCGATCTCTCAATTGATAGAGATTCAATGGATATTTGGAAAATCCAAAATGGACTTATCCCACTGTGATTCGAAGCCGCCCATATTATGAGTCTCGCGAGTATGGGGTGAACGACTCTTGTGACTAATGACACGCAGTGAAAGATCGGTAAATGATGTGATTTCCTCATACTCAATGCTGCTGCGCTGGATTCTGATCTTGACTCCAGATTTGAAGGTGTTACCCTAAATTTTTTTGACCATGAATTTACAAATTTATCGTATTATCTACGCTTTTGGTTGCTCCTCTCATTATCAACTATATCATAGACAATTTTGAAATACATCTTTCGTGACCGAAGAGTTGCCATGATCAAAATGTGTTTGCAGATGAATTTGTAGAGTGTTACGGATTCCCAGGTGCTCATTCTAAAGGTGTGTGTGACATTGACACCATTCACCTATTGTGATGTCTGACCAAAGATGCCCTTTTACTACTTGAAGTAAAAATTCGACTCGTTCGATGGGCCAGGTGAGATTTTTACCATTGCAGGAGATGAAGAGCTATTCTCAAGTGAGTTACAAATACTTTCATCTATTTGATCGAAGATGAGAGTTAAATAAGAGTACGGATTAAACTCACTGGACCGATGAAATCGCAGCGTTCTCAGTCGTCAGGATTGTCGATCAATTTTTCAACAATGTAGCAATCCATTTTCATAATTCGAAAGCGATGCAGTGATTGTAGACAAAAAATCGCTGCTCCAGAAAGATTACATTCAATAGCCAATCGTTTCGATTGCTCCCTCAAAAACTGCGCTGGGAGGGCTCGCAAAGTTCAACCGAACGAGAGCGAGATGTTGGCCCGGGCTATTACGACAATCAGGTGGCTGGGGCTCCTCTCTCTCTGTTTGACCCGGATTCGCTTTTGGGATCCCGCTCGAGGCACACACATCGGGCGCGGCGCTCAAAGCCGTGTAAGCCGATATCGCCGATACACCGCGGGCACTCTGATATTACAAAGCGCGGCTCGGCCCGAGCAACGTCATAATCTTCGTAACGAGGTAAATCCCATCGAGCCGCTGCTCCGAGCGCAGGCGCGCGTTCGGATCCACAAATGACCCGGGGCTGCGCTTCGGCGTTTGATACCCGGCTCTCCCGACGCGCTTGATACCCGACGACGCGTAAAAACGGGCTGCGCATAACGCGTCAGTGCCGCGAGCCGCTGCCAGAGATTCGGCTGGAATTTCGCCAGCCACGCTCTCCGCCCTCTGCTGTACACGCCAAACGGATTCCGGCCATTCAAAGAGCTCCCCCGCACACACCCGTGAACCGGGGCGCTCGGGCAGCAGGGGCGCGGTGACGGATTGCGGCGGAGGCACGGCCGGTCCTCCGAGTCCGCTCGAGAGCCCGCGAAGCTACGAGCCTGCGTGGCATGCGGCGAGGATCGAGCTGTGTGCTGTCCGCCCTTTGCACTTTGAAGGAGACGTCGTCGCCGGGCAAAGGAGAGACGCGAGTCCACAGAAGCCTCTGCGGACGCTGGCTCGCTGATAAGGTGGCACTGGCGCTTCTTTGAATTCGCTACTCGACGGAGTCCCTTGCGGATCCACCTGCTCCACATCTGCATTTTCAAAAGGATCCTCCCTCAGCCGGCTATTGGACAGAGCTTTTGAGAAGCCGGCTCTGGAAGGGAGGATTTGGATGTTAGCCCTGACTATATCCACGACTCGTGAATGATGGCCGATGATTAGCTTCTTATTTTCGGAGTTCTATTCTCGGCAATCATACTTGAATCCTTTCGGTTTCTTGTGTAGGATGGAACACGGCCGAAGAAATAATCGAGTCAAGAGAATCTGGAGAGGAGCGAATACGTATCGTGAGACTGGTTGATTCAGACCAAACTCTTATCTATCTCGCGTGACTGTTTTTGCACCGAGCGGCCTGGAACAAAGGAGAGAACACAAAGAGAGGAAGAGAGCCGAGCGAGAAAATCACATTTTGCTCCACTCTCATGCAAGGCAAACGTAACGTAGCTGCCAGGAGCATTATAAGCGATTTCTCTTCAGACAGCCGCTGGAAACAAGAGAGAGAGAGAGACTCGAGCCAATCTCTTTCCCCATTTTTTGGATCAGCTACCTTGGAATAAGTATTTATACAAGAAAAGTACTTTGTTTTTCAACAGAGTTTTTCGATTCTCTGAACATAATCCTTTGTCGTCACTGAATCTGCTCTTGAAGGGTGATGAAGTTCTATTTTCTAAGCGGAAAAATATCAGTAATATGAAGAGCGTACGCTAGCTCTTCAACCTTTATCCATGTGAATAATTATTTGACCTAATTTGGTAAACTTCGAATCTTACAGATATGCTGAAATCTGATTGCCAATTTTTTTTGCGGAATGGAAAGAGAAAAGCTCAAAATAATTTTTCTGGGGATTCAATGGGATGAACGAACCTGAAAAATGGTTGAAATAGGGAACCCAAAACGTCAAAGAGCTCGAGCGCTCCAGATGAAATGAGGATTTTTTTTTTGAAGATCTAGAGCGTGAGGCATCTTTCATTGATGTAGGAGGAGGGAGGGGCACATAGTCGATAGATTGCTAATGTGTTTCATATCCTCTGATGAGAGATGCATGCATCAGATTCGTCCTCACAAAAACAATATGAAGGGTGGATGTGATTATTCTCTCCACTCTCCAATGGAACTATTGTTACGTTCTTAAAGCTTTCATTGGCGAGAGAAAAGCACACACGGTAATCGGATGAGATTCCATGTAAACATGAATGACCACAGTCGGGTCGTTTCGTGCGCTCTCCACACACATACATTTTTCGCTGCAAACGGCCCTATTACCATCACCGCCATTACCGGCCTGTCCAATAAATTGTTGCGCGAATTTTATTTATCGCCCGGTGCGGGTGTACAGTGATAATCCGCGCGGGCGCTTTAAATTTTGCGAAAGCGATACCCGCCGCCGGAGCTTTCCACTGCTGCGTGTACAGGGGCAAGAGGGAGAGGAAATGGAAAGGGAGGGGGAGTCTGCGCGCAAAGTGCATTGGACATTTTAGTATCCATTACGTGGCGAGAATATTTCTTGACTTGACACTGTGGGAAATTGAATTTACCGTTCACTTTGCGCGATGTGCATGCGTCGCGCGCTACCGAGCAGCGCGGAGCGACTCAAGGACGAGAAACGCGCCGAGTGTGATATATCTCTATCTTAGCGCACGAGAGAGAGAGAGAGAGAGAGAGAGAGAGAGAGAGAGAGAGAGGCCGCGTATCCACGCTCCGCTGGATTTAAGATATTTTCGAGCTAACGATAACTTAGTGCGGCGCGGCGACGTTTCAGAAGCTCCGAGCGACGCTGCTCCATCGGCTTACTGGGGCCGGAAATTTTCGCGCGGCTCGCACGGCTATAGTAATTCCATCAAACTTTTCGATGCATTGGCTCGATTCGACAGTCTAATTATCCGGCGGAGCTCTCGTTCGAGGAGAAAAGCCTCGCGTCGCGGATGAGAGG
Organism: Eretmocerus eremicus; assembly: GCA_030522705.1. Taxonomy (NCBI): domain Eukaryota; kingdom Metazoa; phylum Arthropoda; class Insecta; order Hymenoptera; family Aphelinidae; genus Eretmocerus; species Eretmocerus eremicus. The sequence continues at coordinate 12,496 of JAPYYZ010007652.1, forward strand.
AATCCCGTCGCTTGCAAGAAATCCGCTCTGAATAGGCGGGTAAAATCAAGTGTCAGCCGTTCGAGTGGGAGCGCGGGGATTTGGTCGGGCCGAAAGTTCACGCGCGGCGCGCCTATCGAGGAGCCCCAGCCACAGGCACGGAAAGAGAGGAAGCTCCGGCCGCTTATCCGCGCGCACGTTTCCTCCCTCGGAGAGGCAAGATTGCGGTGTGACCCGGGCGAGACGCCCGAGCGGAGCGAAAAAAGGACGCCAGCGAATAGCCTCTCCCGTCGTATGGCTCGAGCGAGGCCGAGAAGAGAGGAAAAGGGGTGCGGAAGTGTCTTCTTGTAAGCGGCGTGACTCGCAGGAGTACGGACGGATCGACGGGCGACTCGCCAGCGCCGCGAATTTCCGCAAAAATCCGAGTCTGGCTCTCGCCCAGGCTCGCCACCTCGTAGCGGCGAGGCTCTTTTGGCAATTACCGAAATCGGAGCTCCGCAAGCGCCGGAAGAGTCGGACAGGGGTGACACGACCGAGAGCGCCGCGCCGGAGGTCCGAGTGGACGCCCCGAGAAAGTACCAGGGCCGAGATGCATGAGCCGAGCGACGCGCCGCCGATGGAGAGCGAGTTGCGCGTGCCGCGAATACGGAGCTCGGCCCGAGCGCCGTTTTGGCTCCTGAGTGCTTTCGCAGAGCTTCCGATTACGAGACAACTTTTCACGGTGACATTTTTGCCGGAGTAGAGAGAGGGGACCGCGTTCTGGTGATCCACAAGCTTCTGGAGACGATATCGAGCGGATAGTGAGATTCGAAATCGCGCGAAGCGGGCGGTGGTGACACAGTTGGGGCATCGCTTGGAAAGCTCATCCTGGTATGCTCCTTCTAGTGACTCTTGAGAAGCGGAAGAACGACTCAGTGATTGCGGCTGGCTAGATTTAAGAAAATGTTTCCCATTGAAGAGTCTCCTGATGTACGAACGGCTTGAGCTGATGGAATAATATGGAAAAGTTCATCACATAGGTAACAGGAGTGTCCCCAACTTTCTTCATTCAAGTCCAAACCCACGATGAGTCTGTGAGGAAATGCTCAAATTTTGAACAACA
>JAPYYZ010007655.1:0-10257 GCA_030522705.1 Eretmocerus eremicus
AGATCAAACCCTTTGAGATACCTTCATTTCTCACCAAAACAAGATGATTTCCAGAGTTTCGGCCAAATCCGTGATCCGCAAGGTTGATACTCCCCTTGTTAGTCGAATGGTCAAAGATTGATCAATCATTCTCCGTCAAAGCGACATACAATCATCAACAGTCTTACAAAGAACATCCTTGAGACCCTGGGTTCGTTTAGGAAGACGTAGTGACTGATCCATAGACTCATATTGAGAGTCATATAGAGAGTTGCCATCTACGGATGCTGGGAGAAATTCTCATGGAGAAATCTTGATGTCTGATCGTTATCTAAGCTATATGAAGATGTAGGTTTATCTGGGAGTTTTTAGGTAATTAGTTGGCCTACGTAGTACCAAAGTTGCTTTACACTTGACGAAGTCATTCCATCGAATATCCATGGGTTCAATCAATGAATAGTCATTCTAGCTCACCCTCTGATCTATTGATAGATCTCGGCTGACTAATCCCAAAATATATATAGCACCACCACTTCCTCATATTTCCATAAAATGTTGAGATTAATTTTTGGACCATAGGTGTCTGGAAGTCTCTTCCAATTCAGAATTAAGGAAATGTCAAAGTTCTACCTTACCGACATTGGCCATGAGTTCATTTAAAATAAAGCTATACAATATTTCCAGAATGTAGCTCCAAGCGGTTATGGGTACTAGTGAAATGCATAAGTGAACAGAATTTTGAATCGATCAATGGTGATCTCTCAACATGGTTTGACTCAAGACTAGAATTATCCATTAACCAAACTACTGAAAAAATTTACCATGGATCGATTCGAAATTTTGTTTCAATCATGCATTTCACTAATATACATAACCGTCTGAAGCTACATTCTCGAAGTATTGTGCAGCTTTGTTCTAAATAAATTCGTCATGAATGTCGGTAAATCTGAGCTTTGACGCCACTACCAATTATTACATCGATTCCGCTCTCAACTCACCCTCTCTTACCTATCACTCCACTACAAGACGATATTCGAAAGGTGACAATACCGATACCTCGGACTGCGTAGATTCATCTCCAGCTCGCGAGTACCCACACACACACACACACGCGCACGCGCCCAAAGCCGCTATATCACTCGCAAAAGCGCAAAGCGCAGTATGAGGCAAGGCGAAATCCCGTCCGCAGTCCGAGGCTCATGCATAATCCATACGGCGCCTACATTTCACCCCGCAAAAATCCCCCTCCCCCTGAACTACTCTCAGAGCGACAGGTACGCGAGCGAAATGAGAGCAGCGCCCTCTAGCAGCTCCGAACATCTCTCAGGCTCACAATTCACCCATGCCTCCTATACATATCGCTGTACACTCGTCTATACATACACATATACGGATGCAAGAGCACAGATATACTTTTCCACCCCCTGAATCAACCGCTTGCCACATTCTCGCCCGACTGTTTCTCCATTGTGGAGGAGTGGGATGGAAAGGGGGGCTTTATTCTCGGTTGAGAGGCCGCTTTGCCATGTTTTGCCAGACTCGGCGCGCTTTCTGAAGCAGCCTTTGCTCGTGACGCTTTTGGAGGTGGCGAGGGTGTACACAGCGAAGGAGGCAATAGAGAGACACGAGAGTCTGATGATCATTGTGTAAGGTGGGCACTTGGTGTACGCGTACGGAGACGCTGCTCTTGAAGCGATTGCCTTGCTCGAGGTGAGAGAGTCTTTTACGAGATTGTGACTGCGAGGCTTTTGCAGAGTCGAGACGAGCGTCTCGTTGTGTGATAGTTGAGTGGATTCGTTTTGGTGCTAGGAGGAAGATTTTTTATGCGAGGCTTCAATTTTTGAAGAATGTCAGAAAAGAGCCTACTCATCAGATATAAAGATCTAAGAGGAAAGTGAGGGCAATGTGACCTTCAATCATCATTTATTTGTGAAATAAAGCGATTCAGAAACTTTTCCCAGAGCTAAAAGCTCTTCTCAGAATGAAAAATGTGAACAAAGTACGGAAATCTGAGATTTCTTGGAGATTCGAAGATCGATGTGTTTGGCATCGGGCACGTTATCAAAGTGTAGACATTTTGAAAGCCTCGCAGCGAAAAACGTCGATGGAATCCTGGAGATCCTTGACATTTTGACGAAGCTCCAACAGCTTGAAAAAATGTGCTGTAGATATGGACACACGAGCTATCGAATCCACTCCGATTTCTCCGAGGTCTATTTCCCTTTCATAGGCATACAAATCCATCGGAGACTCATTCGGAGAGCCATTGATTTGGAAAGTATCGAAATAATTCATTGTCCTGATGTTCTGTGCCTTTGAATGTTGTAGAAAAATGAGACATTTGTTTTTCCAATAGAACTGTATGAGCGAGGGTAAGAAAGTAGCTCCAGGGTCACCTTACATGCCCGAGTAACGGACCAAAGGAATATTACGCGAGTAATGAGTAGATAAACTGAAGCTGGCAGTGTAATGAATGAACGAATATTGTGGGTCGATTGAATCTTCACTCCATTCTTTTACCGCCAAACTTCGAAGTACTTTTTGCGAGACTCATTAGTTCATTCTTGGAGAAATATCTGAGAATTTATTGTGAAATTATTGACGATATCGTAATGAGTTAGTGAACCACTCACACCAATGATACATCGGGTTTTACGCAATGACCTAATCGACTCGAAAAAGGCTTAAGACGACGACACGAACAACGATGTCTGGATGACCAAGGAAGGGACTGAGAACCATCCCATGAAAAATTGGGTAATGCTAATATTGTTTGTTATGTCCAATCTGTCAATACAGTAATTTTCTATCCAAGCTGAAATATCTGACGTATTCTTTTGAGGGTATAATTGCAGTCATTCCGAACTGATGAAGTTCTTCATGATAATCTAGTTTAGTTGTAGCTCAAACGGAACGTTTGAATATAACTTTGATCAAAAAGTGATGTTACAAGAAATTGTGATGTAATCAGTCAGGGTGGATGCGATTAATCGAGGAACAATGGTATGACTGACATCAAGAAAAATGAGGTCCTTCATCACTAATACACGAATAACGCGAATGATCGACTAATGATGTAGGAACGATCTGATAGCCGTATCATATATTCACTGGGAATCGCAAATTATCACCAAACTGGGTTGGTTCAGATAGGATAGTGTTGAGTAACTCGATCGGGTTTCTCCTAACAATGCTTCATTCGAAGCAACGTTTCGGCTACATTCCTTATAGTCCGGCTCAAGCTTGCAAGAATAATCAGGTCAAGCTTTTCTCATTGTAAGAACTTCAATGGAATTATTGTAAGAACACTTGACATTTTGAATTTTCGATAAAAGTTATTTCTTAGGACTAGTGCTATTCCATTTTTTCGTAACTATGCAAGCAAATACATGATACAATCCATCTGCGGATGAACTGTCGTTAACTTGGTGGGAAAAGACGACATTTACCCCAGACGCGTTTGAATCGGTAAATCAACCAAGGAAGACTGACAATGAGTCTAAGAATTTGCAATTGCTTCACATAGTGCTTATCCACGGACCAATTAACCATTTCAGGGAAGGGAAAGGGGTCTGATCCGTGACTACGCTAATGTTGAACAGAGACAAGCAAAGTGGACCGAAATTGGTCACAGGAGGGAGAAGAGTCGAAACATCCTGAAAATTGGGTTACGTGGTCCATGTATTAGTTCTAAGTCGACGCAAGAGAAGCTCAGGATACACGAAACGCATCCCGAAGGGATCAAATAAAGATCAGCGTCAATTTTTATGCCACTCGAAAGTTGCGTCTATACCACCGGCTATTCGTCAAAGCCAAAACCATCAAAGCTCTCAATCGAGCACGAATTACGCTCGACGAAGCGCAATCCCTTCGCTCGCAAGCTCTCAATAGAGAGCTTGCACGTACCAAACCCACCCTCGCACGTACACCTATGAATGGAACAAAAGAAGCTTAGCCATATACCTTCCCAGATCGCCGCGACACGACGTCACGGCCGATTGATCGCTTCCTCTCGTGGCTCTATATGTATTTGCGGCAACTCTACTGCGGACACTGCATTTCATGTATGAAACCTCCGAGCGACACTTAATAACTGTACGATGAGATATTTGGTGGGTGTAAATTTTGGTGGGTGAGAGGATTTATAGTGAGCGGTGGAACTGAGGATTTTGAGAATGAAGTCGAAAAGACTTCCCAACACCTTCTCGCTGCTGCGAGATGGAGATTTTGGGACGTTCATCCGGGAGAAAAATAAGCATAGCTTTTTCTGGAGAATGGAGTTGGCATAGGGTTACGCCGAGAAAGGGGTGATGGAGTACATGCTTCAGCGACTTTGTTTGCACTGCATTTCCGATGATAAGTATACATTCCAAGGATTCGTGGTGTTATTCACGACGCGGGATATTTTCTTGGGCGGGGGCTTTCGGGTTTCGGTCTAGCCTAAACTCGGAGACTAATCTATAGGCTTGAAAAATGACTTGATAAAAGTTTTGATCCGCTCACTTCAGGTCTTACTTCGCGGCTTCAAAAAAATGTTCCGAGTCAGAAAATAAAAAGACTAGTCTAAGAAATGATGAAAAAATGACAACTTTTCGAATTAAGAATCTTTTTTTCTCAAAATATATTATCATTTGGAATTTATTTTCATGAGATTATATTCCTCTCACGAACAGGAAATTTTCATCATTTTTCCAGACTCTTATGACAGGTACAACCAAAGTTAACGCGAAATATCGGGGAACGCGCTTGTCCATTATGGTGGACATTCTCAGTCAGAGGCTTGAGTCGTAGTGATTTTGTGTGATCGAACCGTATAGGAGCGCATTGAGAGATTGACAAGTTATTTGACAGGGGATGAGAAGAAAAGCGATGGTGTACTTGTGATTGAGATGAATTCAGATTTGTCAATTTGAAACTCTTCACTCGCACGATCAAAACTCGAGTTGGCTATGCTCGAGTATTCTACATTCGATTGGACAAGAATCATGTGGGGATGTATCGAATTCAGAGAATAAATGAAGAGTACGCATTTTTGGTCGACACGGTCATTTTTAATGTGGAACCCTCGATATACCTTCAGAATTTTATGAGAAATGCACTCGATTTTGTGTATTACGAGTGAGAAAATCGGTGAAATTACTCAAACGGAGAACCAAATTCACTTGATCCGCGTTAATCCACTCGGGCGTGAGTAATGGACAACGATCTATTGTTATTCCCATAACGCTCCTGTTTGCGTCGATGACTGGACCACCAGAGTCTCCCTGAAAAGTGATCAATTGAGAATTTCGTTTCCACATAGTTGAGACTCCGAATGAGGCCAGAGTTCCATTCAAGTGTTCTTATCAGAGGCTGATTTCAAAGGAGAGTCATTGAATGAACTGATAAAGACACAAATTCCCCCAAATAATTTTCAGATGGATCGATATTTCGATTTTGGATGAATTCATTTATCTCTGAATGGAGCGAGTTACCTTACTTTCCATATATCATTCTCAGCGACTCTTGAAAGAATCACATTCTCTAACTATATTCAATGTTGCATCAGCACTCATCGAGAGTTTCATTATAGCGAGTAATTGCGACAATTGAACTTACAGACAAACTCACTGCTCGAACCGGCTGTCCAAATAGGCAGAATAATTTATCCGGTAACACGAATTTTCTGCTCTTCGGAAGAAGTTTTTTCACTCTTTCTTCGCAGTCGGATACACTGAGTATCGCTGCTGTAACTCTGTGTGGTTTCTCAGGCAAGAATTTTGAGTGCAAATTGATTGTGGCACCCCATCCGGTCAACGTAACTCTAGATCCCGGTAGTTGATTTTTTTCTGAGATGGAGATAACCGCTGGTGTAACCCCGACATCACTGACATCTAACTGGAGAATAACATGCACTCGAATGAATTTTGATTGGATTCCCAGAATTGCAATTTGTCATATAAATCCTTTTCACTCACATTAATTATGCCAATATCATCACACAATACTTTGGATGTCTGGAAACCAAATTCTTTCATCCACTGTTTATACGTTATAATTGACTTTGGGCGATACACGGAGTAGCTCAAAGAGTTTGGATCGTTTGATCCAATAAAAATTTCGGCCCGTCTCCAAAGTATCGCATGCAGACATCTCGCAACAGTTAGAACTTGATTGCTCGTTATCAATGTACCAGTGCACCGGTACTGCTTTGATGGATTTCGGAGATCCGGAATCGTGATGAGAGCAATGAATGGGAATTCATTGTCATTTACAGGTTCCACAGCCTTGCTCAAAATTGGTTCTCCATTTATTGAAATGGAGGTATAACCTGAGAGTAGAAATTCTGAACTTTTAAAAGAGAGTCTCGATACTTTCATGGAAATTCAGAAAGTCCATGAATGCTCGATGAGGAAAGAGTCTATGAGTCATTAAAATGTTAATCGATAATCAAATTTTGAATGATTTGGGCTCCAGTTAGTTGTACTCATTCCGTATTCTGATTCAGGCAATAAGAGTAAAGATGTACCAGGGAATAGTATATTATTCAACTGGGGGGTGAAAGAGGACCAGACACTCCCGGGTGAGTATTACTGCTCGAGGCGAAGTCGAGAGCGATAAGAACCCGGTAGGGTCTGGTCCTCTTTCACCCCCCAGTTGTATAATATACTATCTCACCACAGCAGTACTAAAGCACGTGTTTTACTCCCGCCTATGAAGCAGTAGTGACACGTACTTTTATTCCATTGTGGTAAGAAGAATAATATATATGCAACTAGGGAGTGAAGAGGAGAGTGAAGAGGAGGTGAAAAATATGATATTCAATGATGGTCAATTGACCTTTCATCATTCTAACCTAAAACTGCCTCATCTAAACGCAGTTTTAGGGTTTTTAGGATCAAAGAGAAATCAGTATAGTCCTGTGCTCACACGGCAATTACGGGTGCGGAAAGGGGCGTACACGGCCGGATCAATACCGGCAAACCTCCGTATTCGCGGACTTGGTATTTGCGATGATTGCTTGTCCGTGTTCGATGTATTGTAGCCCTATTTTTTCGGGCTTTCGTTTTCGCAGCCAGCGGTCCACAATTACACGAGGAAATGATGATATCCTGATATTTTGAAGAGCAATCAAATTCAAGTAAACCTCAAACAGTACCAATCTGTAATCATGATTAGAATCATTGATTGCTTCAGGTTTTGATTATTTTAGGAAGAAATACATGTAACGCTTGGATTTTTATAGACAATACCGTATAATGAAATGGCAAAATATCCCGCAAAATAATATGAAATGACTGAGCTCAATAAAGCTTTGGAGTATGACACAAATATGACCCGAAGTTTTGGACTTGAATTCGTTGCTTGCACTGTTCTGACCAATTTCAATGTATTTTTTCCGTTAAAAACTAGACAAACTCTCATAGATAAGAAATTTTTCGAGGGTAAGGATGGCTCCTACGAGGTATGGGAGTCAAAAAATTCATTCCTCTCACACTTTTTGATCATTTTTGAGAATGAAGCATTGATAGAGATTCATAACTTGGAAGGTTTTTGTGTAGATAGTTGAATACCATTGTAGGAAAAATGATGATGGTGATTCCGATGAGTGGAGTTACCCCCTATCTTCCATAAGCGCAAGGATTTCTTATTTGCGGATTTGATGTAAGCGATAACCTCTTGGAACATAATTACCACGAATACGGAGGTTTGCCTGTGATGTACTATTATTATTTTGGATGGAAACTGAAGGAAATGTTCAAAATTCTATCGGAAGCTTAGTATACAGTCATATTGCTCAATACCTGAAGCGTTTTAGATTTGACTTGCGAATAGAGACATAAGGGAGAATCTTTGATGTAATGTGTTTAATTAAGGTCTGTTCGGATGAATAATTTTATGTAATCATGAAATCTCTCACGTGGAAATGGATTGGTAACATGTTAGAGTATTGGTATGACTCACAGAGCAGGACAGATAGTTTGATTGCGAGAAATCCAAACATTGTAAAACTTTTTGGATGGTTTCAATAGATACGAGGAGTCTCCAATATGGTGCCGTTAAGTAATTCTTCGGAAAATCTTTGCGAATACGTCATGAACTCTTTTGAAGTGGATGTCTTTATAGAACAGCTAGCGATATTCCAATTTTATTTGCTCACAAATTTAATAGAACTATCCTTTCGAATTAGTTTGCTACAAAGTTCCAATAGACATGTTAATATACCTAGATAAGAATTAATTGATTCAGAAACTATCGCTTTTCCCTCCCACTTTATATTCTACACAATAGTGCGACGTTTTGACTACAGTCTATAGTCCTAATCAAACTTAAAAAGTGATGAATTTTTACATGAGTCTAAACTGAGAGATCTTGATTGAAATATCTCCAAGTCATAGCTTGGAGTCAATAGCTAAGACACTATGTACTCATGTAAAAATATGAAGTGGCAGGAAAATCCGATAGTTTTTGAATCGATGGATTCAATTATCACCCTGCAATAGAAACTTAACAAGTGAGTATAGATGAGATTCTATTGAAAGCCAATAACTGTTCGAATAAGACTTAGATGGATGGCTCTATGACAGCTACTGCTGAAATTTTGGATACGAATTGGATGGCTTATAACCTTGTTTTTCAATTCTTTGTCATGACGACGTGTCTAAATATTTGTCAGAGCCTCTAGGAAGAATGTCACCCATACTCCCTTTGCTGGAAAGATACTTATTTATAGATTGGGCTCTTCTTACTTGGAACCCTGCAATACACTCCGTTGGAGAATATAATTGATCCTTCTTCAGATGAATCGTGCGGAAGTTCTTATTGGCTGGAGTATTTTAACAGCCAAATCTTTCTAAATGATTCTCTTGCTCGAAAATTAGCCGGGTGATGAAAGAATCGTGAAAATTGATCTTTTTCATGTATACAGTTTTGATCGAATGTGATTTCAAACACGTGATCAAAATTTGATAGGAAGTTTTTCAACTAAAGATGAATTGTTAAGAAAAAATTTCAAGAAGTTTTTTTCCGGCAAAGAAATGTGGTATCCCAGAAGTCATGCGTAGATTTGTACGTGTACCGTTGAACAATGACTGAAACTATTTCCAAATCAGAATAAAGAGAATTTGATTCCATTATGCAACATCACCCGGAGTCACAAATTTGCGTGCTCCTTGCTCCATTCACATGGGAATCCCTATTTGGACATTTCAGGCCATCGACAGAATAATTGAAAAAATCTGGGATGTTTCGCATACATAGTATTGTGCAATGTAATTTCGAGAATGCAATCCAAATTTGAGGTAACAACTTTTAACAAAATAGTTTTTCATAAAATCTTAACAAATTCCTTCTCGACACAAAATACTTTTTACTCAATCTTTGATAGGGCCTTTGAGATCACTGTGCCGGTGACCAGGCACACTCAAAACTAAAGAATTTGCTATTTCTTTATCGATGGACTTATTTTCCGATAATATCCAGATGAAGTTCTTCATATGAATGTGGGAAGGAACACGTCATGTCATGACTCCAGGTGATGATTGATCATGGGATCGACTTTTCCTTTCTTCGTGCTAAAGTACTTTGAGGCATTTTTCAGCGATGTATGCACAAACGCACGCATGGATTGTCATGATGAAAAAAAAAAAATGCTGAAATTGTATCAAAAATTCATTTGGGACATACTTACATGATTGTGAATTTGAAATCACATTACGGAAAACTGTATGCATGAGAATTTTGATGTTTTTGCGATTATTTTCATGAGGAGCTAGATACCTTCGTTCGATTGTATCAACCCCCAAATATTCTGATGATCTCCGATTCCGGAGACTAAAAGAATTCAAACGTTGGTAAGGGCCTACTGCCAATCCCTCGAGCACATTCAGCCCAACGATCTGTATTATTCATTCGGAACTATTCACCCATGGATAGTTCTTAAACGAATGTGATCGATTACGCAATGATGGTTTTCACCGGCACATCCTATTCCGACTCACACTTTTTCGATGCACCCGAGAAACCCTTTATACATAAAAGATCAATCCGCTCTTTATTTTTAAAATATGAAAGCGGAAACTTTCCAATCTCGAGGTAAGTCAAGAGGGGGCTGGCACTCACTTTGATTGGTACTTCAAAAGAAGCGATTTCGGATAAGAGTCCAGTGCCGTGCAAAAGTTCTGGGAAAGTGACTTGTTCACTGGTGTAACTTCAATCGTTCATTATTTGTTTTTGATGGTACTTTGAGAAATTATCTCGACGTAGAATAATACTGTGAACTTTCTGTGTCCTCGATTT
>JAPYYZ010007656.1:0-10196 GCA_030522705.1 Eretmocerus eremicus
TGGTCTAAACCCTCTGGGATATCTTCATTTCTCACCGAAACAAGATGATTCCCAGAGTTTTGGCCGAATCCGCGATCCACAAGGTTGGTCCTCTACTTGTTAGAGAATTTTCGAACTTCGCTTCATTTTGATGACGGAGTCATCTTTCACTCAGGCACGCGTATCCATACCCGAGAATTCATGTGGACACGAAAAATCCAGTCAACGTTAACTTTCTCATTGCGCAAGCGCCCCACGCTGCCGGTATTTATGCAGTACCGCGCGAGCAGCTAACTATCGTACACGCTGTACAATGTGGCGAGCTTGTGTTAGTGCGGAGCGAGTATCACAGGCTTTAGAAGTACCTCAATTACAAATCGCAACGTTATTTGTAACTCGTCGATACTCGTCAACTGTTGGACAAAACTTTTTTTAATTTCGCCAGAACCTCCTTGATTACCCATAGTTATGTGCGGTCCGATTAAGAAGTTCAAGAGAGTCTGTGAAAAGGCAGGGAAATGAAAAGTATCCTAGTTCTCATTTTCCTTTTTCCAAATTTCGACCTGCGGGGAAGTTTCACAATTTCGATTCGATCGCGAAAATTGTGAGGGGTTGCCAAAGCCAGGTAATCTTTAAAATATTTTCGCGAAGTTTCAAAACACAATTCGACGTGGAACAGAAAAATCAAACAAGTTTGTACCTCACAAGTTGCTGCGGTGGATGAATGAAATGTTGCACGCACGTGCTTGCATGTGATGAAACCCATTAGAGAAATTATTGCGCAATCGTTTTATTCCAGATTATGTTTACTCCTCAGCTTCAGACAATCATGGACATCTATAAAGTGTCGATACATGATGTTCGCTTGGAAATTACTAGATTTGATCTCAACGAAGCAGAAAACCCCTCTATATGGAATAGAATTCCAATCATAGAAATCAAATCAAGCTTGCAACACTACTTTCGGTGATTCAGAAAGAAAACACCGGCTCTCTTTCTGGATCAAACTAATTCGAAAAATTCTCATGCAGGTACCAAATTTTGCTACGTCCATATCAGTCAAATACGGTTTCGGAAATGGGCCGTGAAAAAGATTAGACTCCATCATCCATTGCGCGTTCTCCGGACGCACCAACTTTTTTCTTACGACAGAATTTTTTCTGATAGCTAAAATGTTACGGAGGGTTTCCAACCATGATGCCGTTAGTTTACTTGAGAGAATGCCAAAAATAGATTCTGATACTTATGCTAGTGATGTTCTGTCAAAGTTTCACATGTAATAAGAAAATTGAGGCATCAAATGGGACGTTTCCGGTCGAATAAATTTGAGACAATGCTTTTTGGAAGAGATTCCAAACGTACGGATTTTGAAACAAAAATCTTCAAAGAATGAAGTTAAATCACTCACAACAGAGTAGTAAGGATTCAGAGTAAATCTCCCTCCCCTCGGAATCCTTACATATAAAGTGCAAACATGCGAATTCTAACAATGTATTCATTTGCCCGGACATCAATTCGTTCTGTGATATTTCCATCGGAGATCTTATTTCGAAGATTTTTTCGCCAGAGATTTGGTTCCGGAGATTCGTCCATGTCACGGATACAAACTGCCACCCATCACATCTCCGAGATATGGCCGCGCTCGTAGAGAGCCGAGTTTTGAAGGAATTGCCACCGCAAAATATTGCATTACCGTTTGTATCCGCAGTTTTGGAGAATTCACTGAGTCTCACCTGTGATTGCGACATCCACTTCGGGTTCCTGTATAGCGAGGCTTTGTTCGTGATTACTAAACTGATTACTTATAACGTTTTCGCCGAAGATGCTCCCTGTTGCGCGTGGGAACAGATACTCTTGAGGTTCGTCTTGTTCACGCGACTCCATCCGTTGCTCAGAAACTTGTTGCGTGTCGATATGAGAAAATGCTTGTGATGTTTCAAGGCACCTTGCCTCTTATAAGTCTTACTACAGAGCTCACAAGAAAAAGGGCGCTCATTGCTGTGGGATCTCATGTGACCATCTAAATGAGACATTCGTTTGAATTTCTGACTACACAGCTGACAAGAGAATCGGCGTTCGTCACTGTGAGTCTTCGCGTGACCGTCTAAATCACCTTTTCTTTTAAATTTTTTACCACAGAGCTGACAAGAGAAGTGGCGCTCATTGCTATGAGAGATCACGTGACGATCTAAAACGATTTTCATTTTGAAATTTTTACCACATAGCTCACAAGAGAAATGTCGATCTTTGCTGCGGCTCAGCATGTGCCTAGTCAAGCTCCACGTGTGAGTGAAGTATTCCCCACAAACTTGAGATGAAAGTTCTTGCAGAGGCAAGCCTCTTCCAGACCACTCCTGTTCCTCGTTCCAATTGCCTGATTCCGCTGCAAGGATAACCATAATCATCCGTCAATTCAGAATAAAGTATAATGACTATCTCACCCTTCGGGATAGGAGAGGGCGACTCGCTTTTTCTGGACAGGTTCCATAATTGATACGGTATGGGAACCGAATGAACAGGAATGATCTAGACCAATAGAGTCCCTCAGAATTGTAACGTTCTGATCTCTGTCGGTGATTCGTGCCGTATTCTGCCTCTTCCCATCGAAATCAAATTGAAATCCTTCAATTGATCGTATCTTCGAGGGAAGGAAGAAACCCTACCTTACCGGGACTCATCATAAATTGATTTCAATCAACACATCACCTGACCTGGGAAATTTGATATTTTAAAGTAAGTAAGCGAGACTCACAAGCGAATTCTTGATGACTCGTTGCTTGAGAAGGTCTGCTGGGCCCAGCCCTGTATAAGTAAGGGATCTCCCTTGATATTTGTTTATCTTCCTCTCGTGCCGTCGGGATCCCATCAGCAGTGATTAGACTGATACTTCCGGAGTCTGACGATTGTGGGAATGGAGACTCAATCTGGCCGCATGAGAACCATTCTTGCACCGAATTCCTCAGCCAAGGCGATGCGGGTGGTCTTGAATTATCTGAACCATGCAAGAATCCATGATGATTCTGTACAGTCTCGGACAGTATTGCGAGCAGTATTGGGCTTGCAATTCTGGTGTACTGGGGAGCTCTAATCCAACATGGCCGGCAACTTTGCCATGTATACATCGCATCATACAGAGCGAGTCGGGATATTTGAAATTATGCGAAAAGTGAGACGTTCCGAGCGTCTCCAAGCGTGAAATCTGTGAGTTTGTAGAACAAATCGCGCGTTGGAAGATTGGGTGAGCAAGAGCTCATGATTTCGTAATAACTGCTCCTACAAGTGCCGCTCACGAGCCGAATCGCATGCTGTCGCGGACGACATCTTGTGCTAGTGCATGTTTACTTTCTTTCGGGCGGCTTGTCAGATATATATCAACTAATAGCACAGTGAAGGGGCCTATATCGCGCACTCGATCACAGAAAGTAATTCTTCCCTCCTCGATCGCGGAATTCAGCTTATTTGTCCGCTAATAAACAAGACCGGCGAGCACAGGGTACCGCGAGGCCGTGGCTTTCTCGAGCTGCTCTGAGGAGGAAAGGGCTTCTTGCAATTGATAAAACTCAACCACGCACTTCGTAACTATTCCGAAAATGATTTCACAGTGCTCGCAACACGATTTTCGACGTGGTTTTTGTGGAATAAACAGGAGAAGAGACCACCTGCTCCGAGCTGCTCGGAGCTGTGGAAAAGTCGCCGGCCATGTTGGATTTAGGTCACGCGACACCGAAACTTGGAAGCCCAATATTGGAAGAACACCCCATTTTTCGGCGAGTTTGATTAATACTAGAATTCCTCATTCGCGGTATTCGTTACAGCTTTACTATGGAGGCATCACAGTGAATCAAGAATTGAAAAGTTATAGGGAGTTTTCAAGAGCTACTCGGCTATTAAGTCTCTTTTCATAGTGTATAAGTTCTTCGAAAACTGATTGAATAAATTTATTCAAAGATATCTAAGATAGATAGATATATTGCATACTTTCGGCTCCATTTGCTGAAAAGTGGACGAAGCAACTCTACACTTTTCCACGAGGAACATGGAGTGTACATAATTGTAGGATCACTTCGAAAAATAAGGAGGGATTTTTTCATTAATGATTATCCGCAACTAAAAAGTGATGACTCGCCGAGTTCAAGCTACCATTTTCTCACCGGATGAGAGTTTTGGCTGCTGAATCGTGAATATTAAAGTGATTCGTCAATCCTATTCTTATTACCTTTCAATTAAGCTATCAGCTAGATTGAATGACGAGAAGATGAGGAAGTTATTTGTGAAGTATGCCTCGAATATAACCTCAAAGACTCCGGTATCCTCTTAAAGAAGTTCTTCTTTCTTCTTTGAATAATTGGCTATGTCATCCTGCGATGTGAGTGCAGATGTGACTTCAGCCACTCTCAAAAGAGTGTCTAAAAATGTTCTCACAATTGGGACTGGAACTAGGCTCCCCAGCGCGAATAGCAGCGAGAGTTGAGAGTCGTCAGAAAAGGCTAAGCTCGTGGTTGGGCTGCTGCTTTCATATGGCGGACGTCACGGGTTGACTACTCTTCTGCAATAGTTGAAGTTAATGAACAAGCTTGAGGTATCAGTCGGTGTTGCTGAGGCTACCTCAGAGTATTCTTTGCAAACCAAAGAAAAAAGCAGCGCGAGACAACTGCCATTTCGTGCAAAAACATGTGCTAAATACAATGCGTCGGGTAGTGGTCTGTATACTGTCAAAAACTGTTATGTATCTAAAAAAATAATTGTGTAGCATTTAGGACCTCAAAATGAGACTATAAAATAATGCATGAATTTTCAACACTGCCTCTCACAGCAGTTTCACTGACATAAACAACATTTCATGGCATTTTAGATGGGATGTACAGAAATATTTGTCAACTCTCTTTGTCAGACTCCTGAATCTTCATTAAAGGATAGTGATCACAAAGATGAACCTCATCCATAAGATGATTGCCAGCAAATGATATTTCACAAGGAGTCTAAGTATGATATAACGGATGGATCGAAGATGACAAGTATTGCAAGCAACCAATTATTCTCTTGAATAATGATGCACCGCCTCTTCAATCAAATCATGCATCTCTGTAATAGCATAGAAAAACAGTGACTGAAAAGTCCTACAGCTCCTGTTACGAGTTGAGGGTTCGTCAGTTCTGTGCTCCGTCGAGAACCAGGTCTCAACAGGAGAGTGATAAAAGGACTTGACCAATGGATTGAACATCCGCGATATTTTGTGTGGACTGGTTTATTCAGGAAGGTACAAATCCGAAAGAGCGACTGTTACATTGTATACTCGTGGCTCTATTGATCCTACGAGACGAGGCCGTATAAGGCTGAGGTTGCTCGTCTCTGGATGCGTCTACGCGTTGAGAGTTCGTTATACAATGCAAGTGAGTGTACAAATGAGACTCTGCAAAATAAAAGTAGCGATAATAAGAGAGAAGAGCTCTGCAGCTTCCGCGCTTTTTATATACCCTTCTAGAGCTTGGGCTTCCCTACTCGATTGCAAGGAGAGAGGGGTGAGGCTGCAACTGAGCTTGCGCCAGGCCCGCGACTGGCGGGCGCCTTGTTCAAGGCTGGCCGTAGCGCTTCGTCCATTTCGTATATCATAAGTTTGCGTGAGCTTGCTGCGGTATATATATCTAGGTCCGTGGGGGCCTATACTCTGACAGTCCACATGTAAGAGTTTTAGGTGCTAAGAGCACATGCTTTTGGAAGAAATGGCAGTTGTCTTGCGCTGCTTTTTCTTGTGGCTTGCACAAAATACTCCGGGGCAGCCTCAGCAACATCGAATGGTCCCTCAAACTTGTACATTAGCTTCAATTATTACAAAAAAGAAGTCAACCCGCGACCTCCTCCTTATAAGAGCAGCAACCCGACCGCGAGCGTAGCCTCCTCTCACGGGTTGCGACTCTGGCTACTCATGGCGCTGGAGGGCGTTTTCCCGATCCCGATCGTGTCTAATGATCAGCAGTGGCATTGAGTTTGCTGGCGAATGAAGATAATTTCGGCTCGACGAGAAAGTAAAATAGTGACAGCGTTTCCAAGCTTTGTCTTGAGCGCATAGCGCTAGAAATGGTCGTTTGTGGTACAGACTGTCGATCGGATCATCGCATCAATTTTCCACTGATATTCATAATGCAATGAATAGATCGATGGGGATGACTGTTTCTGCACGACATAATCTCTTCAATTCATTGCCGGCTTAATTTATTGGCGCACTAGGAAATAATAAAGCTACATGAATTAAGAGTACCATGATTTCATTCTACCACGCATGCTTACTTGATATGACGATCCATTCCACGAGCGAGCTCACGTAAAAAACTACCCACAAAAGGCCGATTCGTTAGCGCGCAGCAACGGGACTATATCATTTAATCAAATTGGACGATAAGACGTTCTTGCAAAATTTCAAGAAATTCATTGGAACCGGCATTTGATTTTTAGTTCTCTCAGGGACGAGTCGACGCTCCTGTCAAAGTATTTCAATCACCTGATCTGGGGAATTTGATGTCTTGAAAAAAGTAGATGAGACTCACAAGAGAGTTCTTGATGACTCGTTGCTTGAGAAGCACAACTGGGTCCAGCTTCGTAAGATTCTCCCTTGATATTCCATTTTCCTCTTGGGTTGTCGGGATCTCGTCAACCACGAATGGACTGCTACTTCCGTAGGTTGGAGGTTAAAGGTATGAAGACTCAATTTGATTGTATGGGAACCTTGCCCTTGCCGAGTTGATCCAAGGCGATACGGGTTCTGTCGGACTACCTGTACCGTGAAAATTTTCAGGCTTTGATTCGGATGTGAAATATAAGCTCCTTCCCAAAATTGAAAAAATTACTCCCCATCCCACGGAACAGAATGCTGGAACCGTCTGACTCTGCCATCCCAGGCTTTGTGAGAATTTTTCCTGTTTCGCTCTTTCAAACAGAAAGCCTCGTATTCAGTTAGATCACATACGAATATACATACAAACAACAAATTAAAAAGTACTCTCACCCCTGTCACCACGAGGAGCGCCGAGAAAATCTTTTATTTCACCCTCTAGGGCCGGGGGCATCAACAACAGACCAAAAATTGATTCCTAATGATGAAGAATCTCTCTCATAGCTCAGGAGAGGCACGGTTTCAGACCTCACTAATACTGCATCAATATACACGCAATTCGGTCTATAGACGCCCGATGTCTCACCACGAATGCTCGCCGACACGCACACACTATGCACACCGATGTAGGGAGACTGAGGGATGCAGGGAAAATTCAGAACTCCCGGACACTTTCTTATTCATCATAAGACCGGGGAGCGGGGCGGCAGATTAACAACAGTGACATGCTTCTAGAACAGTCTCAAATTCGAATCCCGCAATGTTGGGAAACATTTGGGACTTAATTTCCAACCACTTGTTTGAGTACTCAACTACTGGTTGAAGTCTTTTTCTCAACCACTGTTTGAAATTCCAACCTCTGGTTGAAATTTTTTCTCAACCACTAATTGAAGTTTCTCTCTCAACCACTGGTTGAATTTTCCAACGGTGGTTGAATCAATGGTCCAGGAAGGAAATTTGCATATGATTCCAAAAAGTTCTGCGACATCGAACTTTTTGGAATCATATGCACATTCTCTATCCAGAGAGAATAACTTTGACCAGTGGTTCAGAAAAAAAGCTCAACCAGTGGTTGAAGTTTTCTTTCAACCGTTGATCGACACTTCTGACCAAATTTGCAAACCTCTTCTCGCAGTGTATTCGCTCCGGACAAGTTAACTCCGCGCGACCTCTGCTGGCTGATTTGCGCGTGAGAAACCGGGGGACCCACGTACACAGTCGACCCTTATATCACACGTATATAAAAATGCAAAGGCACACATATAGCCGTGCTGTCACATAGACAATCGAGTCCCCCGTTGGCTGTTGCCGCTCTCGACCGCCGCGAGCGTCGCACATCAGATTTTTAACGCGCCATTTTTCATGACCGGAACGAATATTTTCATCTATCTCTAGTCAGGAGCGAGACCAGCTCCTTGACATGTAATCACTTGTATTAATGATTGTTGCGATCGTAACTCACCCGTCTGAGGAGAAGAGGTCGTTGCTTCGGATGAAATTTCTCCTTGTAAGTAATAAATCACGAAAAAAATGACCAGCTCCATTCCTGGAATAGATTCCCCGTGTAAAAATAAGAGGTACACGAACACGCGTGATCATGTACCATTTCATGGCGTGATCATGCGTGATCATGCGTGACCACCCAAGACTATGAGTGTGAGACATCCCATGAGATCCCATGGTCTCACTCTTCGTATCTCTTATTCGCGAGCGCAAGTCAAACCAAGCAGATACGTAATCTACCTGTCATGAAAAGATGAAAGATGATGAAATTCATGCCATTTATGATTCCGTGTCGTCACGCATAATACCCATTTTTACACGGGAAGTGTTAAGATTCAAGGCATGCAATAGCAATGCAATTCGGAGAACTTCTGAAAATTGCCTCGAATGTCCTCACGATTTGGGGATAGATATCGAGTTGATGATTTTCATTCTACAACTTGTATTAGGTAACTCAAGGAGAAACTTGAAAATCACGGAATGTAGTTCAGCAGAGGCTAAGTATTCCCGCTATCATGACAAATTCACAACCCTCTTAAGCAATCTGCGGATTTCGGTTAAAAACCGAAGCGTGCCTTGCCTTGGCCCCTTGGTGCCTTTAGCAACACATGTAAACATCGAAGATCAGGATCGCCAGATACCGCGAATGCATAGATTCAAAGCCTCATGTTGCACTCACGCTTATCAACCGTATGCCGTACTCCATGCCAGTGCCCGCGACTGCGAGAGAAGATATTGATCCAAGCGAATACTATGATATTGTATATTAATCTACAATAATAGTTTACACATACGGTGAGTGTACCCAATTTCGTGATAGTAATAGGTTTTGTACGATTCCGTGCGTAGAGTTGGTTGATAGTTCTCTTTTTGACATTCTGTGCATGGAAGTTGACTTTCCGTACAGTTTGGCAACTTTCACTCACAGATTGTTGAAAAATATAGCTCGTTACACGGGCATGAAACCTATTTTTCGCATTCTCGTGATGATTTCGACCCTCGCCTGCGGTTCAGGCCGAAAACCCATCTCTCGGATGCGACATAAAGTTTTTACGCCCTTGTATCGAAATGTATTATTTCACGTTCTGTGTGTGAAATTGACTTCGCGCACAGTATGGCAACTTTTACTCACAGGTTGTCAAAATTGTGGGTTTCGATACAAGGGCATAAGGACTCCTTTTGGAACTGAGTGATGGGTTTCCAGCCCAAGCCGCAGGCAAGGGTCGGAATCATCACGACGATGCAAAAAATAGGTGTTACGCCCGGGTACCGAACTATATTTTTTGACAATCTGCGATTGAAAGTTGCTAAATTGTAAGCAAAACCAACTTTCACGCACAGAATGTCAAAGAATATAGTTTGATACACAAGTGTAAAACCTATTTTTCGCATGATAGTGATAAGTTTCCGACCCTCGCCTGCGGCTCGGGCCGGAAATGTCACTCGGTTGCGAGATAGTACATTTCGTGTATCGAACTAAAATTTTGACAATCTGTCAGGGAAAGTTGCCAAACTGTGCGCAAATCAACTTTCATGCACAGAATGTCA
This sequence comes from Eretmocerus eremicus, assembly GCA_030522705.1. Lineage (NCBI taxonomy): Eukaryota > Metazoa > Arthropoda > Insecta > Hymenoptera > Aphelinidae > Eretmocerus > Eretmocerus eremicus. Next base: position 9,638 of record JAPYYZ010007656.1, read on the forward strand.
AAACAAATTTTTTCGACATTCTGTGCGTGAAAGTTGGCTTTGCATACAGTTTGTCAACTTCCACTCGCGAATAATCGAAAAATTCAATTCGATACGCGGTCGTAAAACCTATTTTTCGCATCCTCGTGATGATTCTTACCCTCGCCTGCGCCCATGCGCACTCGCGACGACGACGACGACGACGACGACGCAAGGAATACATCGAGCTCTATACGAGGTGCTGCATCGCGGATCGGAACTATAACAAATTGATCGCGATTCCTGCTCTAGCTGGAGCTGCACAAATATGTTCTACTCATACTCGCGGATAGAGCTACAAAGTACGATGCCCGTCGTCTCGCTCTGCAACTCTTAGGGGTTAGCACGATTGATCGTGTTGGCCACTGTCGGTCTGAAATATGCTCAGATTCCAGAATCGAGTAGCGGAACCAGTTGCATTCGCTTACGGACGTAGCACCGCCCCCACGAGCCTCAACACATCATCGAGCGGTCTGTGCATGTGGACATGTACGAGTGCACACAAAGTTGCGCGGCGACAAAACCCAAACGAGCCGGTGGA
>JAPYYZ010007658.1:0-21908 GCA_030522705.1 Eretmocerus eremicus
TTTTGACAAAAGCCAGGTGAAGTCATTACATAGTCTTGAGGAGAAAGGACATGATGTTTATTATATTGCAAAAATAAATCTAGCAGCCAATATTGATATCTTGGCACTAACATATGTGAGACATACATGAGCAAACTCCAAGCAATATTTACAAATTTTTGGAGCGAACAACTATGATTCTTAGCATGAAAGTAGTTTTCAATATAGTGAACGGTTCTTATATATTGGTATACATAATCGCAGAGTGTAAATTTAAATCAAGCACTAGAGATTTGTTAGCACAGTCTACATCACTCATGTCTAATCTCTCAAAGTTCAGATGAAACTTTCAAAGCAGATTTCACTTGTTATAATGGGAATTTGAGGCTGAATCACAACAAGCACCTGGAACAAAACCATGATTCTGATTCTATGGACCAAAATAGTTGTACAATATTGTGGGTCAAGTGATGCCATACTTCTAAAGGTAAACTGCTTATTGACTATATTTTTTTAAAAAAAGTTACTGATGGCACAAATATTGCCCAAGTTGAAATGTACTGTAAGTGACTGTAGGTGATGAGTTGAAAAGATGTATCTTGAAAAAAATTAAATGGATCAGCAGAGACCTTGGAAAGCTGCAGCAAACAGCTATTCAAATAAGTTAGTGCGAATCAAATAAAAATTGACATATTACACTCTTATCAATTACTTTTAGCATAGCCTAGAGAAACATTCTGCTGAAAAAAAACTCTGTAGGATGTAGGTAATCACATGATAATACTTACACTGCATGATGGATGAACTGTCATTACTTCACAAGATCCTGTAAAGTCGTTGATAGCTTATTGTTGTATATGTCTATGAGCACTGGATAATCGGTTTGTCAAAGATCGATACCGCTCGAATTTCTGTCACTAACAATAACCATAACACACACCTGTTGATATGGAAAAAAAGATAGGATATGGATTGGTGTGTACTCATTGCTATGGGGAACTCAGGATAAAGATGATATTTCAGACCTGGATGGAGCTTAGATTAATAGTATTTACATAGAACACGTGTAGAAAAACTGGTATAGAGTGATAAAGATATTTCAACAAATACAGGATTCTGTCTGCCGACAGCAGACGCCGATATAATCATCGATACCGGGTGAGGTTGGGGTAAGGTTAGTAGATAGCTTGATAAGGACCCGCGTAAAAATGAATATGACTACGTAATAACTGAGTTGTTATCGAAGTCAAGAACCGTTCCATTTATTTGTCTTTGTAGATTGGAAACTGGTTCACTAGGTTCACTGAAACAACTCAATAGAAAAATTACCCAAAGTGGATTTTCAATCGCAGGGAGGCGGGTTTCCAATTGCTTCAATTGCTCAAAAAAAGAAAGATAAGCAAGAAGAATCAATTTTACGTATTATTAATTTCGGGCATTTTTTCTTAGCGGTTCGCTCATGATCGTCAGTTTTGTTGGGTTCAACCATGCTATCCATGTAATATTGACATAATGTTTGCCGCCTGATTTGGACTCCACAATCCCATTCTGCTTCTTCTTCCGTACAAGTGGAAAACTATAGAAAGCAATTAGGGTGTTGACACTAACGGTTAATCCCTTTGACATTGTTATTGCTTGTTTAACTAAGTATTGTTGCACAATTTCCATGTCAAGAGTGCCGAGGACTTTTCGTTATCTCTTCTTTTATCGACTTGAAGCAGAAAAGCCCATGAAAAAGGCATAAAAAGTTATGAAAATCGAACTTTGAACTAATTATTTAAGCTTTCTGTCACTTCTTTCGTTATATCTACTCAATTTACGACGAAATTCAGGGTGGGGTTTTGAGTCCGAGCCAGTTCGAATCGTAATGAAATCGGGAACAGAGTGGTTTTGGCCTTTAAAAATGTTTGAGCAGCGATTCAGTGAACACTTTGGAAATCCAGTAAAATCCAAGGACAAAATCTCGATTACAACCACACATCCAGAAAAAAGTGTAGATACTTGTCTCCGTGATATATGTACTATGTTGTATACACTCAGCGGGCCAAGGCCGTGATTTGGGAGTTCCTTGGGAACTTCAATTCTCCGGGAGTTGCCGGGAATCTCTCCGAGGAATGGTCAAATTCCTCGCTCTGCTGCATCCGTAGAGAACTGACGTCCAGTTTTCTAAAGAGCTCCTTATTACTTCTCGGATAGCTCCCGCGTTAGTTTCCCGAAGGTTCCCCAATGGCTCCGCGTAGGCTTCCCAGCTCCCAAACTCCCTTTGGCAATTCTAACGGAGCTCCTTCGGCTTAATTGAGGGAATCGAAAGGGGACTTTGAGAGGGTTTCTAAAGAACAACCCGTCTTTAGCTCTTCCATCAACGAAAGTGATTACTTTGAAATCAATCGATTTTCATGTTCTGATTAATATTCTGCAGACCTCGTCACAATAGGGACCTAGTGAAACGCTTCAGGGGTGATTTTTCCGCTCTTGGCGAGAGTCGGCAACCACGCCATTGGAACTCAAGTCCTCCATCCACTGCCCCATTTAGTACTTCCGTCAATACCATGTAAAAAGTCTACTTGAATGCTCATATTTTCACACCATCATTAGTTGACATGGAAAGAGAGCTTGAACATTTCGCATTACTGAAGCTACTTTTCTGGAGGAATGTGAAAAATACACGTTAAATTAAATAATCTGTCATCCGTCGATAGCTCAAAAAGGCGTCGTTTGCTAAAAAAAAAATAAACAAACTCGCTTGATCTGTGCCAAGATATCTTCTGATAATCAAAATCATTCTTACCATCAAGAATTTTCATTGGAATGTAGATTTTTCCCCAAGAGCTTCCAAGGAGCACTAGGAAGCTCTTGGGAAACTCCCTGGAAGCCATAACGAGGAAGTTCGCGGAGCCTTCTGAAAGTTTTTGAACAGCAAAGATATAGTAAGCGAGCTAAATCCGCGAACTCTTGGGGAGATCCCTTGGAACTAAACTTCAATTCTCTACAGATACAGCTGAGCGAGAAATTTGATGATCTCCCGGAATGGCCCCGGGAAAGCTCCCATGGAAGCTCCATAAGAGCGCTCTAAAAAATTCTTGGGACATAGTACGTTGCCGTATTGAAATTCCACATCACGGAGTTCGATCGTATCACACTTCAGGCAAATTTCATGTAGTACCGTGAAGTGCGAGAGTTAAGCTAGGGACATGCCACGATCGACATTTGGCTTCTTACGCCTCTACGGGACTAACAAGAGATTGATTTCCACTCTAAAAACTATTATTGCGCCACATACTTTCCGATAGAATACACTACGGAAACATAGTAGGCCAGGAGTATTATTCAATTTCCCCTGATTACCAGCTCCGAACAGTCAACCGTGCAGTTTTAACGGAATCAGCCATATAATGGTTCCAGCCACGTGCTTCTATGCGATGTAATCACATTTTTGTGTCAATACCTTAGACAAACTGTTCTCCCACCAAACGATAGCTAGGTTCGTAGCAACTTTTTGAAAGAAGACTATGATGTCATTGAATTAAATCGGCTTGGAAAAGTCTCTGCGTCAATTTAAATGGCTGTGAAAGCAACAAATGTGAGTCCACGCGATTGACTGAAATTTGCAAGGTTCCGCGATAACGCCCATATAGATACCTATTGGCATTACTAAAGTTGTCGGCTGCATCTCCGAACAGGAGGCCGATTTAACAGGAATGTCATGTCGATTCTTCGGTTACTATTGAATACGAGAATGTGCAGAATGTAAAGACTAATGACCCGGGCTCTGTGGCCCCCCTTGTAAGCAGTTTTTTAATTAGTGAAATTAGTAGGGTAGCATAGTGCACTCGTCTCGAACAATCCAATGAATAATGGTATGGATAGCACAAAATGCATTGAATTATATATTAAAAATCACAATTAAAGAGTTATAATCAGTTGGAGGAAATAATGTCAAGGTCAAACGTATTGAGTGTTCTTTATTTTTTCTGATGCACACATTGTAAATGAATAATTCAATAATTATTATGAAGAGACAGAGCTATCATGATATGTCTTCCGGATTTCAATTAGAAACTGACAAGAATTCACAAGGCAATATTCCACGGAAAAATTTTGATCGACGATCATCTGAGGAGTTGTGATATTTCATAATTTTATGTCTGCGAGAGACCTACTTAGTCAATGAGAAGTTGCTGAGGTCAGAAAACATGGTCGTGATATTTACGTACACGTAGATTAATAATCTTGGACGGGCTCCTACTCATATCGAATTGGTAGTAAAATTCCAACTGATAGATCCAATTCTTCCGTCAGTTTCACTTAATGAAGGTTTCGCGACCAACGTGACGCAGGCCCACTCTTGGAAAGGCCAAAAAAATAGGTCTCAATGTTGTATTAAGTGATATTTTGTTCAAGTTTTACATATGACACAAAATTCCCGGTATTGAGGGAGATATTTTCGGTTGAAAAACTCTGCGGCAATGGTTTTTGGAAGATATCCAAAGCGTACGGATGACGACTAAGGAAAAATTTAAAAAATTGACTTACGTCACTTTTGTTGGGAACCCTCCAAATGAGCGAGGGGCTAAGTATAATCCATTGCACGAACTTTGTCGAAGGTATTTTTGCTCGATCGTTTTCATTCATTTTTCACATTCACGATACATTTGATGTAATATATCATTTTCATGAAGCTATAGCTAGATAATTTTTCCGAAATAGTGACTTTCGAAGCACAATAATTGTGATGTTGCGACGTCGATGATACAAAATACGTAAATATTATGAATGGTCAAGGGAGGGTTGGGATGGCATCCCGACGATTGTTTCATGGTTCCCTGGTGCGACGTCCGAGCTCGCAACTGCGCGCGACTCGCGTGCAAACGCAGCTCGCAGCTCGGCTACTCCCAAGTACCGACGAGCAGCATAGGCAGGATGAACGCCGGGCGCTCGTCCAAATTGCCTCCTCGGCGAGGTCCAGATTGCGGGCCGCCTCGGCCGCGGAAACTGCGAAAAACGGCAAGGACGCACTGGGCCCGAGCTCAGAGCGCGCCGCCGCTCATGGCCCGGCCGGGCTCCAGTTAGTACAGCTCGAGCCCGGGCCCGTCGTCGGCCGCACTGTACGCGGCGCAGTCCCGGGGCGAGCACTCGATCCTGCCCTCGGCGCCGCAGCTGCACTCCACGCAGTTGCCCGTCGTCCGGGGCAGCACCTCGCCCTTCTCGTAGACAACGCCTGTGAACACGTCAAACGCTATCTGAGACGCACGTTGTGCGGATGGGGATGGTCGCCGTCAAGTTCCGGAATCGTCCGTCAGTATTTTAATTTCCGCCCGCATTGTAATCGCGAGTGACGAATTTCTCGCAAATGCACTCTCTCTCCGCGCAAATCATTGGAATGCAGGTCAATGAAGCATTCAGTACAGGATCGCTTCAAGGATTGAGTCAGAAGCACTATTTCGGGTAAGTGCGGTAATCCAATGATTTTTTTTTCTTATATTATGATTTCAGATTGGACAAGCGCAAAATTATGTTTTTGAATCGAACGATAATCTTTCGTTGCAATACGTGCATTTCAGGCACGATTCAAGATTTTGCTATGAATTTACTAATTCAATACTACATCAATCATAATCATTGGCATATTCCCAATGATTCTTCAAGAAAACTTGATCCGGCGCGAAGTAACTGATAATCGTTGCATATACAGTGAAGCAATCATTGCCATCGACTACGGATGATTTAGGAAATATCCAATGATTGGATTGATAAATATGCCGTCGATTCTGACGCATTTACTTAATTTTAATTATCGAATCAGTGAATTCACGATCCGTCACTGATGAATCAGTAAATTCTCAATGATTGAATCAATGAATTTATGCTTCGTCTCTGATGAATCAGTACAAATCCAACGATTCAATCAGTGAGAGTTGATCTCTCATCAATGATGACTTTCATTGTAAGTACATTCAATGATTCGTGCGGAAAAAGTAGTCCCTGAAATTTCGAGAGGCGTACATCCCCACGCTGAATCTTTTATCTCTATAGGTTGTCATTTCTACACTCATATCCATTCTGAATATACTTTCAGTCGTTGATGCAGCTCATAGCCCGGCACAGCGCTCATTGATTTTCCGACAGCTGAGCTCAAAGGATGAATTTCATTCGAAATTCAACTAATTAAAATTGAAACGCCAGAACGGACTCGGACTACAGTGGTATTTGAATTATACATTCGGAGAGCTCCGCTGATGCATATTTCGTCTTCGATAATTGAAATTGGGCCAAGTTCTATTAGGGCCTTTCTTGGTGGATGAACATGCAGCTTCAGCCGTTATCTTTTTCATGTCTGAGCAAAAAATAAGTAAAAGGTATAAAAGAATGAATGGTCCTTTATCATCTAACGTGCTCATTTGAGCTATGAATTGGAGTTCATTAATGCAACAGAACCGATTCTCAACTTTAGAATGCTTTCAATAAAAAGTATCGTGCATGGAAAGAGACTCTTCCAAGAGTTTCCTAATGATCTTGAGAAGGGATGAGCCAATTATAACTTTGGCTTTTGGATGAATTAGTGTTGTAGTGTTTTTTCTGTACAAATTGCGATAACCATTTAGCGTGCCGAAGGTGCTGCGGGACCCCTGATCAAAAAGTCACACAGCGAATACCTGTGTGTGTATTCTGTAGCTTCAGAGTTTCGTCACTTTGTTTTAGTACTAATTTTACTCCTAAACTAAAGTTATTCGGTGAGTGTGATTTCGTCGACACGGTGGAACGGAAACGCGGCGAGACATTTTTTAAAGGTTGCGACACGACGGACACTTGTACTGCTGGAGACGTGGCATATGGTCGTGGCTGGACCAGAGCGAGAGACGTGGCTGCGTCAGAAAAACTGCTTCGGTAAGGGCGGTTCGGAGCCCACGAAGAGAATCTTACCAAGCAAAATACATTGCGTGCCCCGCAAATGGCATGACGTCCCTGCGAAATTTCGTTGCCCTGACGATATTTGACGGTCGCGCCATACATTTTTCGGGTGAGGCACAATTTTTGCGAGCCGGCCCGCGATTTGTCGGTCTGGCCAGAGCGTTCGTGGCTCACTTGGTTAGGGTTTCGGTTCTAATGAACTGCGAACCCTGTGTTCGATAAAGGTCAAATACTGATACCGGCCAATGAATAGTTGAAATGGCTCAAGGGGAAGAAGAAGCTCCACCTTACCGACATTCATTATAAATTGATTTAAAATATAACAACACAATGTTTCGAAAATGTAGCTCCAATCCGAACTGCGTATTGGCAGGATGTACCACTGTGTAAAATTTTGGAGTGATTCGCGGAAAGCTCTTCGAGTAATCCCAACTCTAGCGCGAACATTTTATAATCAAACGATGTGCAGTTTGCATTGGGGCTACTCTTTTGAAATATCATTCTTTAAATCAATTTATGATAAATGTCGGTAAGTTAGAGTTTATACATGAGCTTAAGTCATACTGACTCAACAGAGCAGAAGACAAAGCCAAATTAAAAAAAGATAAAGAAAGAAAGAAAGAAAAGTCGGGCTGTCTTGGGATTTGTCGGGCGCTACGCGCTAACCACTCGGGTCATATTACGAATTTGGACTGGCTCTACTCCACTCTACTGGGTCGGTGACTTATTAGGTGCCAAATGAGTCAGGTTCGCGTTCCATAACGTTCCGTTGTAGTGTATTCGGAATGTTGTGGAACGCGAACCCGATTCATTTGGCACCTAAGTCAACGACTCAGTAGAGTTCGGCAGGGCGAGTCCAAATTCGTAATACGACCCCTGGCGGATCGCGCAATTTGTTGTTTAGGGACGAGTTTTGTCCTTAAAACTTCGAGCTGGCGAGCTGACGCGGCTGACGCGCGGCGTGGGGTTTGGAGAGCGACCGGACCGATGTCTGACGAGAAGTGGTGCAGAGGTACCGATGGGCTGACGCGGACGCGACGGATAGTGGTCCGAGACCGAGATGCCGAGCTCTGGACGACGCGGCTTACAGGGAAAATCCCTTCGCGGTGCTGACAAATTTCGGGTTACGGTCGCTCGCGAATCCGGGCTGTGATAACGGGGGTAACGTTTTCACGTGAGTGAAGTGAGTTTGCCGGTAATCGAAGCGAGTGCGAGACGTTACCCCAGTCGCGGTCTTGAGATATACGGCGCGTTACGCGATCGCGATTGGGAGGCTGTTTCAATGGCCCGGGAAAACGTCCGACTGGTATTTTCTCCGCTACCCAAGCCGCGGTGCATTCGCGGTAGCGATTGTGGTGACCTTTCCATCCCCAACTTACCGAAGCGTGCGTGGGATATATACCATATTCGCGTCACCCGCCTCGCGGAATTGCGGAACGGTGGGATTCAATCCCGCTTCGTCGCGTGGCCTAAGTCATGAGCTTCTCCGAGAAACTCCGAATTATCTCGACAATATCTTCAGATTTCGAGTGTCGTGGCTAGATCAAGCTTTACTAGGTTCTTATCTGAAAGATACATAACTACTTGGATATCCTTCACATCCTTGAATCTCACATAAAATGTACCGAAGGTGCTTCAATGTTATGAGTTTAGTTTAACGTATAAACTAACTCGGGTAGGATTGATAAAAATTAAATATGGTGTGATTGGTCTGAGAGAAGCAAAGATAAGTTTCTTATAAGAAACATTCATATCTAAAATGGTTGTGAGAGGAAATATCATCGTATAAAGAGATTTTTTGGTGAAATGATCACCAAAATATCTTCTTAAAGCTGTGGGAATCATCCTCAACCTCATCCTTTTGCGTTCCGTTTTCGGGCATAACTCGATCCAACCATCATTGACCGGAAAGTCGACCAGCTTGACGATCAAATGCCACCCTCGTGGCATAACTCTTGTTTCAGGAATTTCCAGGAGCTCGCTCCCCGAAACTTGCTCTGAGATATTTTGCGTGCCAGCTCGATGTGACACACGAACGATGAAAAGCTCGCTCCCGGAATTCGCTCCGTCTCAAATATCCGCGTGCGAGCAGGTATCGATGGGAAAGCCATATGTACCAGTCTTGGAACAATTTGTGCGCGGCCCGCAGAAATGGGAGCCACGGGCGTCGCGACTCGCAAAGGACTGGATCGAACGAAGCCAATTGGCCGAGGCCGTCTGTACCGAGCTCCGCGCCGAGAGGGATCGAGTTGTTCAGGGATCGCAACTTGCGCTCCGTCCGAGTATTTCGCGCGCGCGCTACAAAAGAGGCATCGCGTGTCGCGGTTTCCCGCAGCTGCGGAGTTTCGCCCGTTTCGATCAAAACGGGCCGCGCGCGATCTCTTGGCGAGTAATTCGGCGAGTTGCGAGCGCCGCAGAACAAGTTGGCTACCAAGCGATATAGTCGCCAACATCAAAGTAGTGCGGTTCTCTGGATAGTAATGAATTGTGACGGGAGCGCGGCTCTCCAGCTTCGATTCGCAGGATTTTGAACTTTCGGCGCTCTACTATACTTGAGCAAACGCTTCATATCGTGTACTCTAGTCAAATATTACCCATTCGCATTGCACTACTCCCATGAGGAAGTTCGAGTCCCTTCGTCCCCCATCGCGGATTTCTGGCCAAATATCGGCTCAGCTTCGGCTCACAATTAGACTTAGCGTGCCTCAATTTGCAAATACACCCTGTGGTGGTAATCTCATGTGCCCGCAGACGATACAGTCTTCTATACTTTACGGATATACGTACATAAATTTTGTGGAGTTGACAAGTGGTGAAGGCAAATGAAGATTGGAAAGTAGGGAGAGAGAAAAATAATCCTAACAAGAATTAAAATATGTCAGTAACAGTTCTAAACACATGACTGAGAAATTATACCATGCCAAATCTACACCTCGCAATAATTTTCCATCAACAAATCACTTAAATTGGCTCAAATACACAAAAAAGCGAGTTCCAAGCACTTTTTTTGATATCATGTGATCTCATAGAGTGCTGAGGGACCTTATGGGATCTCATAGGAATAGATACTGACGGGATCTCATGTGGTTTCACATGAACCTATGGAATCTCAAGACATTTTCCAGCAGGAAGTATCAAAATTTTGTAATTGCAATGACTTTGAGACACATTACTAACCTCTTTCAGCAGCTTATTTTCATCTCTGTCCGTACTTTCGAAAAGTGCCTCGAACAATCGATGTGATAATGAAATCTACTCGAATCGTCGATTGTTTTGTGCACTTTTTTTCTGGAATAATCTCGGGAATCATCAAAGAGTTATAGAAATGCAATTATTTGAGTCGGAGGCATTCCCATGTGCTGGTATCGGTATGGGTGCAACTTGTCCGCCCGATTCAATAAATCATTGAATAACGCCAGAAAAAATATTCCTAGCAAATGTTGACACAAACGATTGAAAATTGAATTTTCGAAGGATCAAACTCTTTTTTCCCTGTGTTCAATGTGTAATGCAACAGAACCTGATTGATCAAATTAATTTAGATGCTCGATCGATATGATTGGATATCTATTTATCACTCGCGAGAGATTGTATCTAATGATTAGAACCTGATTGAGTTTTTCTTAGAATCAGTCCCACAAGCGAGAGGAACTCTTGACCCTTGCTCATTGGTTTTAATGACCCAAATGCGAAAATATTATCCGCTTGTCTTGGATCAATCCACCACTTGCTCTTTTGATTTTTCCAAATGGGAGAAAAAGCGAACGAAAATAATGCCAGAAAGACACTCATTGCTATCCAGATTTAGAAAAGTATGCTCTCATTTTCATAGTTTGAGATAAGCCTTAAATCAAGCATCCGTAGTCGAATTTGCTCACGATTGCCGAGAACAGAGTAAAATCTCTAGTCCACTTGTGAAGATTCTATCGCAGGATGATGATTGAAAAATCTCTAGTTTACGCGAATCCATTTGTGAAGTAGTTCTTTCTTGAATTATGATAAATTGTTGGACTCAGACCATTCACCTGAGTGACAAATCCAAGAACTCTCGCTGCAAAAGTAGTGTTTTACAGGTTCTTTAAAGTTGTGCTCAACTATATATCTTTACTGCTTACTTTGCTAATTTTTTTCGGAAGATGTCGGGAGAAAAATATAACCAGCACGGGAGAATTGTTGATTCTTGTTAAACTTTGGACGGATCTTTGGAACAAGTTAGTATGCAAGACTCTCACCACAGAACTTCGAAGATGAACATTTCCGCAAGTGGAAAGTTCATTTAGCTCCGTATTCATGTTTCCACGGTACGTTTTGCCTGATTTATATCCGAGACTAGATATTTTCTCAACAACAAGTCGACTGATTGTAAGAGTGCAGAAAGCTCGTTGGGATCGACTGGATTCCAAGGCCACGATTCCGAAATGGAATTCTTGGATTTCCATTTTTCCGATAACTTTATATTTCTTTTATCTCCTGATGGTGTTTCCGTATTTGAGACTCACCAGGAGAGTGTTAGATACCCAGATCACGGATTTGTCTGAAACTTTGGGAATAGTCTCCTTTTCGTGTCAAAAGATTGAATTCAGAGCTGGAGAGCCTAATGCCCAATGGTTTTTGAGATATGGTCCAGAATATTACTACTGTCCATATAGGTCCGTGTTGAGAAATGATATCTATACAGATATCCTTGCAATGATAACATTCTGGGCTTTATCTCGAAAACAGTTGGGCACTAGACTCTGTGGCTCTGGATCTCATCTTTTGTCATCAAAAGCAGACTATTCCCAAAGTTTCAGCCAAATCCGTGATCTGGATGTTTGACTCTCTCCTGGTCAGATGAGAAGTTTGTTTATTTGAAATGGCAAACTTGATCAAGAAACGATACCAAATTGGTGGTAAAAAAATAATGATGATCAAGTAGAATTTTCAATTTAATATGATAGATTTGAAGATTCAGGATAAACGTGAACAGTGCAATCAAATTCTGTCAGGAGAATGAGATCAATAATTTGAGGCTTCTCGGATTGGTATGGAATGATACGAAAGAAGAAATAAATTAGCTGAGCTCATAATAATACGAGTGAATTGGATGAGATGGTCTACTGAGATTATCCGAAAAAATCTGAGTACAATGTGCATTGCGGCATCATTTGTTCCGATGGGGGACGTCTCATAAAGCACCGATCCCGGCGTGGCAATAAACTTCAGGTGCAGCCGTGGCGCTGGAGGAAAGTTAAAAGCAGAATGGATATAGCCCACTATCCAACCCCGATTTCTTGGCCACTTTCGCAAATGGCTCTCGGATAGGCTCTGGTGGTGAGTGTTTGTGCCGTCACGCGAGAAATCAGATCGATTCCGGTAGTTTTCATTCTCACATAAAGAAACGAGAAATCTTGGTTCTTGGGAATCTACATTATCGACATTTTTGGAACAAAATGCAAAGTTGTTTGGAAATCTCGAAATCGAACAATTTGTGATACCGAGCAGTTAGTTTTAGCCCAACTGAAGGGTGATGAGTTTTCATCGTCATGCTGTCAGTAAGTAGCTGTGCTTCACTGCTTCTATCGATATTCAATTTTCTCAGGATGGCCTTGCTGAAACTTGATTTCCTGATTGATCGAGCTTTTCACTCGAGCGAACGCTTTTACCGCTGCTCGCTTCCTGCCCCGGGAGACGCTCTTGAATTTTCAAACAGTTTTAGCTGATAGTGTCCCAAGACTCCGCAAAACTCTCTCATCTGGTCTTTTTATAGATAGGCCAAGTTGATGGGCAAGTGTCTCGTATTTGAAAAAGTGAAGTAGGAGTCTCGGTTGCTAGTATTATATTATGGAAGATGCCGTTTTTCCTGTTTGGAGTTACGCTTTACTGTCTACGTATGCGAGATAGTCTTCTTAAATTCGTTGAGAATATGCTCATGCAAGATTGTTTTGATCATAATGTTCGGCCGTCAATCTCGAGTGAGCTCGGAATAATTAAAAAATCTAAATTTGGAGTTGTGGAGATCTAGCATCAGGTGCTCCATTAGACCTCTTGCTCAAAATACCGTAGTGTCTAACTGCAATGGATTCACGCGCTCACATTGCATATTGCAATCGAAGCAAGGGTTGTTTAACACTCTGCACACGGAGCAAACTTTTCGCCCCCGAACGGCGTATTTACTTTTTCGCGAGGGAGCGTGGAACAGGATAAAGTTGGTAATTGCCAAACAAGCATGGGGCCAGGCGTCCGTACTGATAGCTCATATCCCGGCTGTTTTTCATTGTTATCGATCCCCCTGGTGCCGTTAGCCGGCCCGTTCGTTTGCGCCCGCGCCTCGCTCGTTCATTCATAATTCGCGAGAGCAAGGAGCGACTCCGGTGGAAACTCGTCCGGGCGGGCGGGCGCGCTCCTGAGGGGCTGCACATAACGCCCGCGAGCCAGAATTTCAGGGATGGAAAACAATTTCCTGCACAATCAACGCCGGCATCTCGAGTCTAATCCGTTGAGCATGCAGAGCGCGCTCGCGCGGAGCCTGCGAGAAATAGCCGCGTCGCTTTTTCACGCCCGAGAGCAGTAATACGAGCGACGATCCCGAGCGACGCCGCGCGCTTCCGTAATTAAGCGCCCAGGAGGACGGGGCTCGCGTTAATTCAGTCCGCGTGCCGGACGCTCGCCTTATCTACGCGCTACGTGCCCGGTGGGGGGGGGGGGGGGCCGCCTCCTCCCCATGACCAGGCAGGCGCCCCGTCGAGGCGTTAGCGGCTCGCCCCGCTCCGTCGACTTTGGCCGCTCTGCTGAGCTCCTGCAAGTCCTCTATCTCATCCGAGCTTTCCTCTGCCAGCTCATCCAAGTTCAGGTCGTCCAGGTCCTGCGGAAAATTTTGGCTTTTATTCTCCCTCGCTCTGTGACAGTCGCCTCGGGGCTTGGTTCGTTTCCACAGTACAGAGGCGCAGGTTGCGAGAAGACTCCATACATCTTAGAGTGGGACAATGTTGCCATATCTTGCTAATTGATGCATTATCTCAGTCTCTTCGTTGTACTCTCGACAACCCTCTTCAAGTTGAAATATCAATTAACATGGCAAATTAGGTAAGTGCTCCTAACTTACACCGTGTGCATAATTTGCTCCCATTCAAGATTTCGGATACAAGCACTCGCAAACCTTCTCGCGGACTTTCTCATGTTTGTTATCTTAGGAGATGATAAATTAAGTGATTCGGACCGATCCAGAATCGTGCAGGCATTTTCTAGAACGAAAAATCCGATTTCTGCTACTTTTGACTTCTTTCTTTGTCCAGTTAAAGTCACGCCAAGAAAAATTGACGGAACTGATATTGATGTAACTTGACTCATTTCTTCGCCTTTCTCTCATTTCCAGAATGCTTTTTTCAGAGTTGCAATACTCGATTTTAGGCCAATCTCATGGACACATTACTGAATGAAGTGCAGTTTCCCTAATTTCCCCGCATACGTGTAAGGGGCCTGTTTTCGTGAGAGAACATGGGTTTTGCGTGAAATTGCGATGTCTCGGCTTCCAGACATCCAAATGGGATGCACTTTGGCACATCTTGTCGCTTCTTCCATGCCTTTTTAGATAGTTTCAGTTCACTTCTCCATCAGCTTTCAAGAAGGGGAGAGCAAGAGAAAAGGTGAATGGGAGAAAACTATAGGCATACCCTTTTTCAATCCTATAGAGTGAGATAATTCTTCCGTAAATCTACAATGAGTCGGTTTAACTCGACGGATTCGGACATACCGTAGACTGGGCTTATTTTGGAATACTTTTCAATTTTTTCATCACTTTTTTACGCAAACGCTCCGATAAAATCTACCTTTATCTCACACCATTTGGAAGCTTGAAAATTCAGCTTTCAATTGGCCCTAAGTAGACCTCTTTTGGACATTTTGGCCCAGGGTTCTGAGTATTTGACGAAAATTCAAGGGGTTCAATGGGAGTGACTCGAAACCGAAACTTTGTTTCGTAAGATAGACCCATTGAGACTTCCGGAAGAAGTCGAGATTGTTGTCAGACAGGGTTCTATACATCGAACATAGTATCATTACTGACGATAGCGAGGACAATAGCCTAGTACCTAGAAAATCATAGAAAAGTGATGGTAAATTGTAACTATTTTTCATCGTGATTGTTCATATGGGGCTAGCGATCCCTTTCCAAATATTCATTCGACTATAGTGCATAACTATTCTCGACAGTACCACGGAAAGGAGTTTTTAATTTGCGTATCAATTCTCAAAAGAAGTTTTTGTTTCTGAGTTCTTTGAGACCTCAATGCTGATGACGACATCTTGAGATGGAACAATTGAATGAATGAAAGAAATTCCTCACTTATGATCACACTTACATCTTTGTCCTCGGCGGAGAGCTCTCCGTGGTCCTTAACTGGTATGGAGTAGTCCATTTCCTCTGAAGTCAGTTTCCCGACATTCTCATTGCTCTCGTTGTTGGAGATGATATTCTCGTGCTCTGTTGCCTCGGCCATTGCCTCGGGTATTCTTGTCGCATCTGTCACCATGGGGGTTTGCCACCAACAGTATACCTCGCCCGCGACACACAGACAATGAGCGTTCTCATCTTTAGATGGAACCTGCGATTATACATTCACTCAGTATTGAGTACTCCGCCTTATCATTAATCGCAACCATCACATACGATGGGAGTACTATTTTTGGAATGAGGTAGGATCTGGTTCATCCGTTTCGGGAATACGCAGGGTTTGTAAGAGCAAATTCATGAAAATCGCGAGATTCTGCTGCCGGAAAAAGTGTAAGCCATTTTGACGAATAATGGTGGGCTGCACGTTCTAATCTCAAAAGCGTGGATGAATAAACGTTGTGGACAAAGATTCGTATTAAGCAGAATCTGGGTAATCTATACTGACAGAAAATATATCAAAAAGACACAAAACTCGTCATTTATATGTGGCAGTAAGCAATCTGAGTGGAGAGAGGTTCCGGGAGTTGAATCTGATTTCCAGAAGTGCGACAAGGGGTCAAATAAGAGCATCAATCGTGTTTTACCAACAAGGACAATAGACTCCTCGGGTCAGAATCAATATTTTTATCCCCCCGAATGAATCGAAAATCGAAATCCACAAGAATCAGCTCAGGGAGAGAGAAAGAGAGAGAAATCGGTCTGTGCATTGATCAATTTCACGATCTTTATCCCGATTATGGTAATATTTAGTTCTCAAACTAGTCTGACATTACATTAGATACCTTACTGTATATCAAGTTCTACACGTCGATAAGTGAGTAAAGATTATTGGAATAAAACCGCGTCCATTGTTATAATTTTTTCGAATGACTCATCTAGCCATTTCTTCACGTGAGTCTTATTTGATGGCTCGAAATAATCTTGTGAGATTGTTCAAATTTGTAACACGAGAAGAAATCCAAACAAGGCTGCGACGGGGAAGAGGAAGATGATAATTTTTGATGAAGTAAGCATTCAAAGCATGATTCAGGCAATGCCTAACAGCCGCGTTCCCGGAAGTGGAGATTCGATGCATTTCGAGGACTTTATTTTTTCATGTACAGTGAGATATAGAAGGTTCCTGAATTTGATCGGTATTTACTTTTTCATTACTCCCAAATTGAGATGATCTTGGAATTTATCTACTTATAACATCAAAATGAGGGCTTGATTGGGAAGCATAAATATTCTTTCCTTGTTCTAGTGAATGAGCCTACTTACAATTAGTAAATGATTTATTGCATCCGCACCTTGGAGGGAGATATTTACTCTTGGTCTAGTTGTTATTTCATTCTCATCTTTTTTTTTATATTTTATATAATGAAAAACGCATAAGAATTGAGTGAATGGATATTGTACTCACCGTTTGACTGTGTGTATAAACTTTATTATCGATGAAACATCTCGTCTCGAATATTTCTGTTGTAGATTTTGGTCGTTTGGTTGAGCGGCTCTTGTCTACTGCGCCGTTGTATTTATCGCGTATAGCGACGTCACCGAGACGGATGAGAACTTCATCCGTGCCCTGACTCGGCGCTGCAATACACAAAGAGGCGGTGTCAAATAAAAATAACCTGCTATAAATTAGATCCGATAGTTTTCATCCATACTTTTCGAGTCGATGCATCGAGTACCATCCACTCGGTAGCGCGAGATATGACACGATCGATATTTACGAACGAATGTGTCCATGGGCGGCGAAAACAGACTGCGCGTAATTTCTCTTTAAAAAGCAATTTTGCAGTTTCGAACTTGCTATTCCTGCGTCGAGGGCGATTGCTCGTTGCGAGGTGGCTATTGCTTTATGGCGCTACGAATATAGGCATACACGTGTACAGTACATGTAGCCCAGCAGGGGCAAGAGAACAGTCGCGGTTATCCGCTCTCGAGACTTTTCCGAGAGGAAGATGAAGCATTCGCGTTACAACCACTTTTGTGGCTTTTAAAAATTCTTTGCTGTTCACCCGACACTTGCCGGGACTGAAAGACGAGGCAAATTGAATTGTCGCGTGGATCGTCATCAAAGAGAAATTTACATTGGAGCTGTCTCGTGGCTTTTAAAAAATCAATAGTGTGAGCCTATACATTCTCATTGACATTCTTCGGTCTTGGGTTATACATATTTATTCACAAAGATATGGTCTGACAGAGTCTTCGGGGCCATTGCGAGACGAATTTCACAAGTCCTTTTGGTCTCAGACGTTCTAATCTGCCCTCATATGGCCTCTGAGTTACGCCATAGTCTGTTGATACAATATCATTCAGAGCAAGAGATTATGAAAATCCATAATAAGGAACTTGATGCGCTCAAAATAGTCTTGCAAGCAAGTCATCATCGTCAAATTATGATATAATCATACTTTCACTCAAGCAATTACACAAACACGTGAATAGAAAACAAAGATTCATTTTGAAACATTATCATAGGGCAGCTATTTCCAATGTGGAATTCAGAGTTGTGCGCAACCGGGAAAATTTTCATCAGAATTTATGATTTTTGGCAATCACAAGCCAGAGCATTTGAAGAAATGATGAATCTAATAATTGGTGATTATCTCCTGAAAGAACCGATGAAGATTACAATTTTCGTGCGATAAAATTGCTCCATTCATCAATGAGGGTTACTCTACCGGATGATGATTATCACGATTCGTTTTGTTGGAAACGTGGAAGAGGATGCGATGGCAAACATTGATTCATGTCACGTTGAAGCAAGCATTCACGAGAGATTTACATGAAATTTTCGAGCGATATACATATGTATGAAGATAAGTTTAGCTCAATGCGACGACAACAACGCCGAAATGAACGCGGAGATGTCTTGGTACACATGGCGCGCTTGTACAAATGCAATTATGCATCAGTTTCTCCATCCCAACTTCTCAACTCGGACTCATTTGAGATTCGTCCATTAAAGTTGAGCTCGCTCTCTCGTGGCGACGAGTATTATGGATCCGACGACGCGCGATGTCGCGATCTCCAGATGCTACACAGAGCGAGACCCAGATGCATATGCCGCTATTGACGAAACAGAGTGGCACAATAGGGGCTCGAAAGAGAGAATCGCTATAAATAGAGAGGCGAGGGCGATAGTGAGAGAGCTTTTTGCACTCGGTGCATGTGCATAGGTGCGAGCTGGGCGCTAGACGAGAGAGCTCCGCGCGAGCGCGACGCTCGCGGGCGACCCTTTCTCCGTTTCTGCGAATGTACTCGTCTGATATGCCCTTGGGAGGCGTGCATTGTGTGAATGTATGACTCGTGGTGTAATCGGGCCACTCGTTTTCCATTTCTTTCGACAAAACTTGCGGGACATATCGAGCGCACCCGGTCAAGAGCAGAGCGTGCACATGAGTGCTGCGACGCAATTTGCTCCCGTCAATCGATCACTCTTGATTACTCGATAGGCCAATTTCCAGTATCGCGCGGGTCTCCAAATGGCTCAGTTTTATCAGCTCATACCTAGTCCGAGTAATATTTCTCATTAGCAGGAATTTGAAAGGAGAGCCACGTGTAGGGATCTCAAAAATGAACTCTGATCCGTCAGAATGCAAAACAATTACTGAAAAAACACGATGACATGATTTCAGAAAACTATTTGGCATTCTTTTTGTGTGCCTGGTGCGTCGAAATGAGGTTCCAAGAATGAGAAATTTTCGTGTAATAGAGCAGAGCTTTCAAACGAATATGATCATACATAGTCCTAGAATCACAGATTGCCCAGTGAGTTATAAAATCACCGATTTTGCTTTCTCAAAGAGAGAGCTTATTCGCCGGTTTGGATTGAATTTTGATTTTCCAACTCCCATTCCATATTCTCATCTTTGATAATCATGCGAATCAAAATTAACTCGCCTCGCCGAATTGGCCCCCAACAACGATCTGTCGGAACTGCGTGAGCGCGGGCGCGTTCTCTAACTTCCACCTCAATCTCTTCGCGAGGACGATTAGTGCACAACTTCTGTGCAGTTATGCCAGTCGACTTCCGATCCGTTTGGCGTGGGTTCGAGTTCCGTTTGTAGCGAAAAGTCGTCTGATCGCCTCTTTTCGGAGTTGGAATACCGAAAAGCATCAACGAACGCACGTAAAGAAATGTATTTTGCTTCTCAATTTTCAATCGTACTGATTGTGCGAATTGTTCAATGTATCCCGTTCTAGATCACTTTGTTACAATCGTAATTGTCCTCTCTTTCGATTTCTTACCTTCTAATTGACCCACTTTACATCTTGTTTATATTATCTTATTCTACTCTACGAGACTTTGATATTGGTATTCTTCATACTCCCCCCCCCCCCGTTCCCAGAGTTTTAACCGCCATAAATTATTGAACTTCCCGGGATCTTTTTCTCTTCAACGTTCCCATGTCCAATTTCTTGCCTTTCGTATTATGAACTTGCCCCAGAACTTTCCAGATATTCGAAATTTCAAGACAAGAGTCTTTCCTCATCGTAGTATGAATTCGAGATACCTGACAAATTTTGTGCTTTTCCGGAAAGAGTCATGTCCAACGTGTCATTTTTGATTGATGCCTTCTGTTGCCGGTCTATCGACTTTGCTTGCGTGTTTTGCACGGAAATGTCATTGGCTGAGCTGATCTGTTCAATAAAAAGCGTAATCAAGACCGTGAAAAGGTTCCAATCTTGCCATATCTCACTCACACTGCTACATCCATGTCTTGAAGAAGAACCCGTTCCATATTCTCTAAGCTCATTATAGTTGTACTTTCGAAAACTACACCCACCATCTCTTACTTGATCTTTCAGAACGATTAGCTCTGATGATCCAATGAATCAATCAAGTTTCGAAAAAATAAATGAGCGTGGAAATTATGGATGAGCGCGTGTTTGTATGCAACATATGATATGGTAAAGATACACCACTTTTGGGAAAATGTTTCTCCCCATAGGTGAATCGTAAATAAGAGAGTACAAGTATCATCTCACATCTATTTCATAACTGGAATCAAAGTCCGACAGGTGATTTTGAATACGTTTTCCAAAAGTTTTTCTCTCAAGTATTAACACTTTCAAGTTTTGAAGGGTTGAGGAAGATCGAAAACATTGATAAATAAGCCGATTGATGAAATATGCACATTTATGAATCCAATTCACGATCATTATCGATGTCTTGCTCGCAGCAAAAAATCCCTTGCTCAACAAGAGCAATTTTTCACATTCGGGTGAGTCTAGGTCATTGGGGTGAGGTGTTTTTTTGGAAAAGTTCACGAAAAAATCTATTCTCCACGTTTCATCTGCATGATAGACTTTGAGGATTGTCAATCATTGGATGTTTAAGACTCATTGACATGCATACATAACGTTCACCCTGATAGACGGGAGTTATAATCTCAGATGGTATCCAAGGGTCTCGCTCAAGTTTTCCGCCCAACTTTAACACAGTACGACGAGCGAGATCGCACGAAAACGTTTCGCTCGAGCGCTCGTCTAAAAGTTTGGATCGCGTACATTATATTTCTCCATAATAGGATACTGCGTAGCCGGCTGAATACACAGCGCAGAATGGATAGAACAAAGACGGATAGAAACTTGGAGCGAGAAGCTTGGTAGGGCTTTGTGCTTAGCGGGGTGGAGAATGAATCCTGATCGGCGCAGCATGAATGTTTGAGCAGAGCAGCCAATATCGTCCGCAATCCATCCGCTCGGCCGGCTTCGAGTGCAAAAGTTGATAATTGTCTCGCGCACGGAAAAAAGCTCGCTTTGTCCCTCCTCGCAGAGGATTCGATCCAATTCAATTATTTCGCACCAGCAGTACTTTCGCTTATGGAGGGCCGCAAGCGCGCACCTGTCGCTCCTCGGCAGTCGGCCTGGACGGGGCGCGCACGTCACTCCTCGGGCGCTTCTCTCCATCACTCGAAGCGGATCAATCAGGTACGCGCGGCGGCATTCAATCTTCCCCATGGGTTTATCAGGCTGCTCAAGCACCCGTTAGCGCCGCGACTCTTATTCGATCACTTTGTCATGCAAATGTGGCGGCGAGTCTGAACTCCAGATGTCTGCGCGTATGCACGAGGCCCGATGCTCGGTGGCGCGGTCGTTGGAATTGCCGAGCGTCGGATGATTAACGCGCGAGTGGTGGCCGCACATGTATCCTTACACCCATATGCGAGCTCGCGCCCCGAAACAGTGGAGTAATCCGGGTTTGGTCAGCCGAGAGATTGGCACATATCTGTAGCGGGCGCGGAGCTCGCGTTGACGCGCTAATCCACCCCGGTAGCAGACGGTCGCGCTCGGTCCCTCCTAGCGCGCGCGTCATTCGCGATCCGGAGTGTAATATCCCCCAAAGCCGTGCGAGGGCTCGGATGGCGGACGCGCAATTGCAGAAATATGCAGGGGTGGCTCGCACCCCCCCCCCCTCTCGCACATCTCTGCCGGCGAAAGAGATGGATCGGGCGCGGACGAGTGGCCGTATAATGAGCGCGACGTGAATTATTGTATCATCTGCCCGGTCGAGTGGGCGGCCGAGCTCCGCGCTTCCCCGCGTGTATATGACCATTAGCATGCCGCCTCTGTGTGCGCGCCCGAATAATACGCG
>JAPYYZ010007667.1:0-10282 GCA_030522705.1 Eretmocerus eremicus
ACACCGGTTGTGTATATAATTCCAGGAATGGGATGTTAGTCCATACAGTGTTAACACAATGAGAGATTGCTGCAGTGTGTTTTCATGAAGAGTGCCGGCATTGACTTTCAGTTGCTGTCGGTAACATTCTCGATCATAATGTTTTGGATTCGGTAGACGTTTTTCTTTTGAATGATTTTTTGTCTATAGCTAGTATCGAGCCACTTTTAGGAATTGGGCACACGAGCAGAAATAACATTTGTTCGGTGTGATCCATCTAGCAGTTTAAAATTTTCCACCAAGATAGATTTGGGGAATACATCTTCGATGAGGCTATTCATCGCTATAAAAAGAATTATAATCAGGGCAGAAAATTGAGAGATGAGGGACCACATAGTAATCTAATGGATGTGAATATATCATCTTATTCAGAATTTGTTAGCGACGAGACGAGCTCAAGCGCCTAAAATTTCGATATCGACCAGTTGGATGGTTCAATCCAATGAATATATCGGATGGCTTGGTGTCGGAAAACGATACCCAAGATGATATTCTCGATATCCTCGTGACAGACTACTTTGGATTTTCAACTTTAAGTTCCATGGAGGGACCTGTGGATCGTGCATAAAATTGAGTCGTCAGATAGCGATAGCCAAATCGGTCCCGTGGCAAGCTCAGAGACTCGCGCGCTTGGGGTCGCGGTGTCAAGGCCCGCTCCTGATTTTCTCCCTATATGTTGAATGAAAGACGAACCTCTGTCTCATTCATCTTGAAAATAAAGACCAGAACATGTTCGAAGATTCAGGAAGGCTAGAGTAAGAATGAAGGAAAGATAGCCACTCGAAATTATTGTCACCTGCAGTTCACAAAATAATATTTTGTATCTTAAATTATGAGTATTTGAGCTCGCCTCGTCTCTTGCGGACGCTGGATGCATTAATATGAATGCAAATTTCCATTTAATTACCATGTGACTCTTTATCTCCCAAATTTCTACCCAGAATAAAATTTTCTCCATAGTGATAAATGGCCTTTTTGGAGATGAATTCTCTGAATCTATCGTCGTGGAGAATTTCTAACTGCTAGAGGGACGCACCGGGCACATGTAATTTCTGCTCGTGTGCCATGAACTATTCATTGCACCGACAGACAGATTTACCGCTCCTGAATGCATCTGGAAAGAGATCGAAACAGCTATTAAGATACAGCAGCCTGCGACAGGTTAGATTCGTTGAGACCGCGAGACCAGGCGCGCGTTTCCCGTGTCGAAACGACAACTGTCGACAACCGACGACAACCGACGACAACCGCGTCGCACGGGATCAACGCGGGCTCGTTGCTGTCGTATCGGGCATCTCGCCGACGTGACGGTCGCGATGCCGTCGATGCCTGCAACGTGAAACTTGAACAAGTCGTCATGTGAATGCGCTCGTGCGTCGTCTGCCGTACCGCAACTGTTTCCATGTTGTAACCTTCTCTCCGTGTAGTAATATGGAGATGCATGCGTCTTCGAAATCTGTCTGTTCAGTTACATGCTCAATAGAATTTTATCAATGATTGACTCATTCATCTCCTCGATATGAGCTCTCTCCGCGCGCTAATTCGAACTTTGAATTAATTTTGAATTTAATTCTCCCAACAATTGACTGACACCTGCCCTTGATACGAGTCTCGATATGAACTGTTTTGAACGGTTGTAGATCTCTCGCGAGCAGCACGCACCACTTCAAATCCTGTGGCTTTTTAATTAGATCCTGAATTGATTTCTTTCGTTAGTTGATAAATACATATCTTTCACATGAATCCTATTCATTATGAGTGAAACTTCCGCGCGCAACGCGCCCGTTTTCGAGTTCTAGTCCTAATATGATCCTACAGTTTCGAGATATCGTTATACACGTCCCTGAAGCTAGCCCAGACAAGTCTGCTCAGACACGAAGTAACAATTTGAACAATGTTTCTTTTTTAAGTCTGGACTGGCTGGATATGAAGCTAGCCCAGACAGCGACTCGGAAAAGACATGGGATAACGATGGATAGTTCATTTTTTTATTACTTTTTTATTGCTCTAAGAGTAATGAAGCCAAATGGTTACAGATTGAAAATTTCGGGAGTTATAGCATATCGAGCTCACGTAATATAAAGCTAGCCAGAATACCAGAACACCGTAATATCCCAAGAGAAAAAATTTTATAAGGATTATATATGAATTATATATGGGGCTTCAATATAAAATCCATATATATTTTTGATAATATAGAATCTTCATAAAAATTATATATGAACTAATCAAGGGACAAGAGAAACAGAACTTGTTGGTTCTTTGAGTTTAGGCCATTTTCCCGAAATGAAATGCGGATTTTTCTTCGATACGGTATTTGCCACGGACTCCCAAATGCACGTTAATATCGAGTGCGCCAAGGACGATACGCCGATGTTTTTGCTGGAGCTCGGAAAGTAGGAGTGATTTTTGCTTCCTTCCATCGCGCCTTTGATAATCAATCGCTTTGCCTGAGACTTTTCGCATTATTGAATGACCGAGCTCGATTTGAGATAACGAAACTGCTTCCGACCTCATCTTGCGCATGACTCTTGTTGCCATCTCCATCGCCTTGGCTCTTGTTGCAGTCCAGCGATGAGCCTCAAGTCCTTCCAGCAGCACTGCTGCAGCTGATGACTTAGGCTTCTCTGGTTCATCGGCAGGTTTAGGCGCATATGATGGTAGTCTGGATCAACTGCGACGAGACCGTGCGCCTCCTGCTCAGCTTCGAACGGAAAGAATATCCACAAAGTATCGGCAATTTTTCTCTCGAATCGAGAACTTGTGAGAATGTCAGCAAATGACTCGTAGATTTGGGAGCGCGAAAGCCGTAAGCACACAAGATCGCCCGAGCTCGAGAGACTGACTTTGAGGTTACATGCACGCGAGATGTGAATTATTCTAGTTTCCGAGACGTGGATCGCTTGATAATGAAATACTCATCTGATGGCGAATTTCATCCGTCTCGGTACGTGGAGCTGCGGTCACAAGTTTCCCAGAGTCGAGGTGCTGCAAGACGAAAAACTTTTGTGATATTTACATGCGCGTTCCACTTAAAAGATTCGAGCAACTGGAGAGTTATCAGCGCATCGATTGAAAACACCGCGCTGTAAACATTGCAATCTTCACTCTGAAGGATGAACCCAAAGAAAACAAATCCATGATCGCCAAAGCTGGGACTTTATTCTGTATTCATCAGAATGTATCTGTGATACATTCTGTATTCGTGGTTATTTATTCTTGTCCGTGATTTATTGTACAAAATCCAGGATGCCGTGAAGCGGTTTCCCTGAGAATCTTTATGATTATGATAGTATTTTCCTTGAGAGGTATTAGTTTCAGTAATAAGGATTGATAGATGAGTGTGCGCCTTTACCTTGACTGTTCAATACCACTTTCCTGCTCTACTACTTTTTTTGCAGAAGCCCCCGGTAAATTTCCAAATTATCTATGGAGAGGAGAATTGAACCATTCCATCTGCATTATTGGAGCAAGACACTTTGGTTTCATGGTCATTGGTCGAATCTTCTCTTCCTATGATCAAAAAATTGCTGATAATACGACGGGAAAGTTATTTTTCATCATGAGTTTTATGAGAATGAACCCCCCCCCTCCCCCCGAGACATTTAATGTCCAAGTTTCCAAGCTGCGTAGTCTCAGTCTAGTGAAGAATACGTGACTAGACGAGATTAAAAGTGTGCTTTCTCAAAAGCGATTGCAAGCAGCAATTTTTGGGAGCCCTCGGCTGAAGAAAATTCCTTGGGATTCCATGGGCTTATGTAAAACTACAAACAATCCACTCACTATCTGTTCTGACCACTCAAACCGCCGGTAAAGCAGATGGGAAAATCTCAAAGGTGCCTGCCGGGAATCGAGACTTCGTAAAATACTGTGCATATAAAGATTTTCGAGTGGTACACAGAGAGCTCGTTGTGTAAATATGAAAAGAATCGCAAATTTAATTCTGCAGTAGAAATTGTTTTCCAAAGTTGCTAGGTTGTAAGCGTCATGTTGCTAGAGCGGATGAAAAATTATTCTCTCAAAAATTAGCAATATGCTGTCAGTATATTGAATACTGATAATTGGATATGGGTTGCGAATACATTGCAGCTACATGTTGGCAATATCCTCGCAATGTATTGCAAATAGGCGTTGCCAATATATTACCAACACGTTGCAAGTAGTTCACAAACTACCCAGGTTACTCCACTGATAAGACCTCAGATCCAGAGCTGATTACTCGGAATACTGTGCAGTTTCATTATTAATCAATTCATGCTGAATTCAGGCACGGTACTTTTTCATGACCTCAAAAATTTCTGGTTAACTACTAGAATAGTCTCGAGACATTCTTATTGGAAAATAGCGCCAAATCCGGATGAGATTGATTAAAAAATAGCAAACCGTCTTTTCTGCGCTCGAGAATCACATCGTCTCCCTTCAGTTGCCAGCAGAGCAGACAGTCGTACCTCTATAGAGGGTATACAAGGCGTAGGCTCTAAAGAGCCACCCGCCGTGGAGTGCAATCAGGCTTGGGAAGATCCCCGCGGTCAGTCGACCGGGCCACCTTTCACAGAGAGAGCCAAATGCCTAAAGAGAAAGAGATAGAGAGAAAGCGATTTTTCCCCTCTGTGGACCCTTCAGCCAAAGTCGGCTCCACCTTTTCCATGCTCTCCTGCTAGTTTGGATATCAGTTTTCATTTTTTTCATATCTCAAGAGACTGAGATCTTACGGCGAGAATGCGGAGACTTACGAAGAGGCAGGGAGTTTCTACATATTAACGAATGGCGGGAATAATCATATTCATTGAGTTAAATACTACTGCAGGAGTTTTCGTTCTAACTCGCATCTCATATTGACTGAAAAAAAAATGATTTTATGATGCGAATTTGAATGTTGAGTATTAAAACAATGCGAGATGAACGAAAAGATTATTTTTCTTTCAAAAATCTCATGTCAGATGAGTTCCATAATCTCTCACAAAAAGAGATGATTAGTGGAAATGACCCATACTCACAATTCAATAATTCTGAAACCTGTCGCTTTGTTGGCTGATCCATACTTTTTTCAAGAAACTACCCCTTCTTCTTTCCACTTCTTCGAATGTCTAATTCTACTCTCGAAAGAACTCACGAAAATATGAGAATTTTAATCGCACATATTTTTAGCTATTCACAACTATAGGAGAAGGAAAAGAATTGAAAAGGCTAGGGGAATTTAAGATTTACCTCCTGAATTTTTTCTTTCAGGAAAACACTCATATTCGTGTACGCAAGATTCAATGCGAGTTCAACTCTACATAACTATGAGTCGAAGTCCAAGCGATGCATGGGACTCGAGGCCTCGGTCGATAATCCTCGCACCGTTACCCTCAAAACTCAATATGTTCAAATTATAAAACATGATAGCCTGAACATCAGCACTTTTTGATCTGCAAACATCTGCGTTGAACATTATTCGATAGAAATTTTTCTACATTCGAATAGTTCCATTCAATCTCTACGTTTGTAGCTATCGATAAAGAGAGGTCACAAACGTTGCTTGTATTACAGCTACCGGTACACGTAAGAAATGTCTATTAATGCGGGTAAGGGTATACGTAGAGAATTACTAGCTGAATTGAGATACAAGGTAGACCAGGAAAACAGCACACACTAGCTGTACATCTGTATAGCCTCTTGCTCTTGTCATCAGCAAATACACACATTTTGAAGGAGCTCCCCGTGACGTTGATCTTGTCATCTCGAGAAAAATTCCGAATTAGAATCGGCACAATTTCTAATATCGATCATATAAGCACAAATCACCAAGCGAGATTTAATATTGATTCCCACAACTCCACGCAGTATTCTGATTCAAGCAAATTCCTAAAAGAGTCAACATATTCAAACGCCAAGGACCTATATTCTCTCGGAATAGTTGTCAATTGTTATTGGATTCATTGGAGAATTAAAGAGGGAGAATAAATAGTTTGGAGACGAGGTTTACTTAGTTGGGGATTATAATACACATTTCTTACAATATCTATCCTCTGCAATATTTAAATGGAGTATAATAAGAACCTCGGAGAACGCGCTAGGTAGATCATCCGATCTTCCCAGAGAGTTATTCAAATCTCGAATTCAATTGATCAAAAATACTTCCTATCACCATCCTTAATCATAAGTTTCTCAGTATGCGTGATGCATCAGTTAGAAGATAACTCCTTCAGAATCCGTTATTGACAATTTGCAAGACCAATCATCGTTATGAAATACTTAGCTTTCTACTCTGACTCAAAAAGTTGTGGAGAATCCAGGGTTTCCCCCGAAACGAACCGACATGTGGATACAAAGTTCATTTTTTCACTTTCTTCCGACACCAACAAGTCTAGAATGGTGAGCATTTCATTATGCGCGAGAAAACGAAATTCTCGCCAGCTAATACCGATGGTGAGGCACGGAATAAGTTTCGTCTCGGTATTTCGTTTGGGAGAATCTATCTCGCGGGTATATACGCTTTGTAATTCAATTTCTCCTGAATGATTCTTGTGCGAGAGTCGTCTGAGATTTCTGTAATTCAGACATATAATCACTTCGAAACACATATCATCTTCAGTCCACTTTTAGCGTGGTGTTCGGGTTTTTTTGAATGTTTATCGTGCAGTGTATGCACTCATAGAATCAATACGTCTGCATGCAACTCATACTGCAACCTCTAATCCACTCTCTGATGATGCTCTCATTTCATGCTCTGATAATAAAACGGATGATTCTCAATGAATTTTACAAAAATAAACTTTTTTTTTGTAACATTCGTTACACTAACAAGTAACGAAATTACTAGAACAAGTGTTGAATGTGATGAATACAACAATCCGGAATACATGATCAAAATTCTGAATCATCAACAAAACAATTTCACACCTTATCATCAGCCATTCGAACCAGAGCAATTGCTACCTCCATCTAAATGATAGTAGCCTCGTCAAACTGATATCAAAGTTGCCTCAGAGTCCAAGGAAATATTCCAGCACTCGGCTCTCGCAATCACGGGAATCAAACGCGTGACTTTCCAGCCGAATGAATCCCCCAAAATCAATCAATGCGACGAACGAACACACCTCCAACCTCGTAACCTCGACCGTCACCAACACTCGCAAAGCGCCAATACGAGCGAGCTCGCACCGAGACGGGGGCGCCCCGCGGTATATATTACGAAGCACCGCCTCAAAAGCGATACCGCTCGAGCCTGCGCGAGCGGCTGCTGTCCTGATCTGTCTTGTATCTCAATTCAGCTAGCGAGTCTCTCTGAGTCTCCCCGAGTAAACGTACACCGTATACGCGTCAAACGATGCTGTACACCTGGTCGATAAGAGGGAAGCTGGGAGGAACGGAGGCACAGGCCGGCGAGAGGCTGCATCGTATCTCCAGCAAACTCCTCCGCTTCGAGCATGCGATCCTAGTTGCGGGTGTATCGCGAATGGCTCAACTCTTTCGTTCCTCGCGTATCTCGAGTATTGCGCGCTTACGCATACGTGCGCAATCACGCGTCGTGCGGATAAAGAGAGAGATAGCGAGGGGAATATGTAGGTTCAGCAGATGAACGAACTCTCGGAGAGCAGCCGTATGTGAGGTGCAGGCTCGGGTGCAGGCATGCTGCATAGCCTTGTGGACGGAGATTCTGGTACTTTTGCAGCATTTGCTCGGTTTGGAGGACTTCTGATACGGTGATTGCGTGGATTCGAGGCAGATTTACGTAGCTCACGGACTTTTTATTTTAATTGGCCATGCATCACATTCTAACAAATCCATAGTGGATGTAATTTACATTCCGTCCATGAATATGCAGGGTGTATCGTCTGCCTTACAATGAGCGAGGAATGGATGTATTAATGAAAAAATACGATTCTGGGATTTTTATTTGTCGATTGATTAGCAGTAGAACGTCACTGCATTCGTTTGATCCTTGGTCGCTCAGACTTACTGGCACTATTCATAGCTCAAGCCTAAGTTCGGGATCTTGAGAGTAGTTTTTAGACTGGCACCCTCACAAATTTCACGCCTCATGTGTGTGACGTGAATTGATTCTAAGAATTAAGTTACCAATAAGATCGTTTGATTCATTTGATTGACCTGATTTTTTCCGAAGTTCCGTTCCTTTTTGGTGAGGCAAGATGTATCGCTCAAGTAAATGAGGATGACGAGGTCGGCGAAGGAAACACTGTAGCGGTTGGATTCTCCACTCTTCATTGTTCCCTGATTCCAGTTGCATCATGGAATTCTGGAAAATGACAAAATAGCGAGACCTGGCGGAATTTCTACTCTTATTCATATATTAAGGGAATACCATCCCTCATAGATTTAACCCTCAGATTACGATGAAACTCGATGAAGATGTTCATTCTAGTACCAAAAGACTCTATATGAATTTTGGTGGAATTTTCCTACATAGGACAAAAGATATGGCTGATCCATTCTCAGCCATTTTAACACTCGGTCTTGTTCTATATCACAGGATCGAAGGCCTTTGCTTCTCTCTTCGTACAGTTCATGTTTCCAATTTAGTCTATCTACCATAGATCTAACTAGAAAAAGTACTAGGCACGCAGGGCTTTAGCCGGAAGTGGGGTGGACAAAGTTCGCCCAAGCTTGGACAAGCCTGTTCAATCTCGTCTGGGCTCGCCTGCTTGCTATACAGATTAACTCAATATATTTCAAATGGGAGATGGAACGAAATGTGCAACGCGGCTTTCTGTCTTGCCGTACGTTGGCTGCTTCGTACCAACCTAGCGATCAAATGCTGCACAACAATAAGCAGCCTAATAATTCACAAATATAATGATCAGTGCTCAGTATCCAAACTGTTTGAAGTTCCCCAATATGAGTATTTGCTTGAGTTTGCAACTCGGCAAATTTTCTCGATTTTGCTCTGCGAAAATAATCGTATTCTAGTAAACCCAAGTTTTTAAAAGCACGACTAATCACTAAACAATCGCATGTTAAATTACTAAATCAGAATTACCAATTATCAAACCGAAGTCGTGAAATACCATGATCTATCAAAACTGTATTTCGAATTACCTCACGTAATGAAATAATAATAACTTAGGCAAAATACATAGCATAATCGATCATATGAGAGAAACGTATAGTACAGGTGCGTGGCTTCGTGACTGACTGGCATGAATATATTCATATATGAGCGTTGCACGCAAGGGGCGAGCTTTCGAGTAGAGGGTTCATAAGCGCGAGCGTGCGAAGAAATCAGAACTCTGGTCTGGGAGAACTGGCAGCCTTGGATCACCGGTTTATACTAGCCACGAGCCCCGGACGAGAGCATGAGTCGAGTGGATGAGCCCCACAGTCGCCACGTCAACTGCGCCTGCTTGATAAATTCGACAAAACGCCGTCAGCAAGTCATCTCCTTACAGACCATGAGACAAGTTCAAAACATAAGTGATCTGAACGACGATTCTAATCATTACAGGGGATCTAACCGTTCATTATGATCAAAAGAGTAAAATCAGGGAGATCCGGATCGCTTTCCGGGGAGGCTGGCCCTTCGGACCCGGATTTCCAACCTCAATCCGTACACTAACCCTCTACCTCTACAACCATCACTCCACAGGGGGAAATATGGCGTGATGGGTCCTAACTCATCACAAACACTCGCAAAGTAGAATCGAACATTGGAGCAGAGGTAGGGGTATTTTTGCCGGAATGCTGTGAAGCAGTCAGACTTCAACTCACGCGATCGCGATATTAACAGCGTGTCTATGTTCAATTAGGAGAGCACTCGAGCAAACCCGCTCGTCAAATAAAAATATTCTAGAGTCTCCGGATGGGCTTTTTGGAATGTTCCAGTGCTAATTTTCAATCAGAAAGCATTTTCAATCAGAGAGCATAGTAAGTAAAACATCACATATCATACAATGAAATTGAGCCTTTATTTGTTGAATCAAAATTTATAATTTCCCTATTGAAATAAAAAAAATCACATATTCCATTCACTGAGACGTCTGAGATCAAGAAAATTCGTTTTTTTCAAGGGTATGTCATTTTCATACCTAAGAGTCAAATTGTTTAAGCAATTCGTTATTATTGTTATTTGAGATGTATAACATTGACAGTTGCCCGGGCCATGATCCCAGAGGGGGGATCACTGTCAATGAGAGTATGGTTCACTCCCTCGTCTCGCTGGGTGGAGACTTGTCATTTGGTAGGGGAACAGCCTTTCCTTGAGGGGTAGCTGCGGCCTGCAGTGCTCCAAGCCATGCGAGTT
>JAPYYZ010007668.1:0-11590 GCA_030522705.1 Eretmocerus eremicus
GTTGACAGATCATTATATGATATATTAGGGGCCAATGTGTCTATTATCATGCCGGTTAATGGAGCATGCAGGTCATTCCCAAGGGTGAGTTGAAATATTGATTTATGTCAAAGTGAGTTTCCATTGGCAATGTTTTGGATTTGAGATGATCGCTGGACAGAGGTATTGGAGGCAATATCCTCTAGCTCTAGATTTATCAGATTCCATGTACTCCAGATGTGAAGATAGGTTAGCAGCACCAATGGAAAGTTTGGTCGAGCGAGACCAACTGATGATACAATAGAAGCCTATCAAGGGTGAAAATAGCCAAAATTCATGAAAAATGGGATACTTGATTATTTTCCAACTCTGTCCAGAAAGGACATTTGTCAGCAATACTTGGGATTCTTCATATTCCAGGTAGTACAAGACCGTAGAAAGATTTTGGTCGGATTTGGTGACCCGAAGGGTGTGGTCTTCCCTTGTGAGGGCCGTGGTCACTCTGTATACGCTTAGGCTTGCCATATTTCGGAATGTTATCATTAAAAATCTTATTCGTCGTTGTACGCGTATCCGCGCGTCTGATTGGATATAGTACGATAAATTTCGAAGAAACGTCAATTGCCGCTAAGATGTGTTTAACCCCTCCTGTCGATGCCGGTAGCGGCCCATAGAAATCGATTGAGAGCAAATCTCCGGGCGATTCCGATACGATAAGACGAGTCTACATATGGATTTGTTGTGTGTAGGTCTCATTCCTTTGACAAAGATCGCAACATTTTAAGGTTTTTGAAACTTTTTTTTCCAAGTTCGGATGGAAGAAAGATTCTTCGATCATTTTTGCACATTTTATTGGACCTACATGTCCATAGATCTCGTGGACTTCGGATGCGAGAGGATGTAATAAGTCGGTTGGTATCACGATTTTTTGATTTCCTTTCTCTCTTTTCACGAGGACTCCATCATGGAGCGCATAATCTCGGTACGTCTCGCCCTTTTGGATCGCCTGCACGATTTTCTCAAATTTCGGGTTCCCCTGCTGCTCGGATTCGATATTCTTAAATCGTTTGGCTAAGTCTGTGGATGGCTTACGCGCCGCGATCAAACTAATTAGCATATTTTTCGAACGCTTCTCTTCAATTCCGTACTGAGCTTGACTCAACGCATCGGCCGCGACGTTGTCTTTTCCTTTGATATATTTTATCTTGATATTGTAATCCTGAATCGCGAGCATCCATCTCCTCAGACGGCTATTCAGAAATTTACATGTGAATAAATAACTTAGAGCTTGATGATCACACATGACGCAAACCTTTGCCCCAAAAATGTATGAGCGTGATTTGGACAGAGCCCAAACAATGGCGAGCAGCTCCAATCCCGTGGTAAAATAAGCTTTCTCCGAATGTTTTAGCGTGCGACTTGCCATATATATCATTTTCTGCTCACCATCTTGTTCTTGTGTCAAGACTGCCGCAATGGCCACGCCTGAAGCATCAGTATGAAGTGTGAAAGGTTGATTTCGCATTGGATGGGCATTGAGAAGCTTATTAGAAGAAAGATCTTTCATCTTTT
This sequence comes from Eretmocerus eremicus, assembly GCA_030522705.1. Classification (NCBI taxonomy): domain Eukaryota; kingdom Metazoa; phylum Arthropoda; class Insecta; order Hymenoptera; family Aphelinidae; genus Eretmocerus; species Eretmocerus eremicus. The sequence continues at coordinate 1,552 of JAPYYZ010007668.1, forward strand.
CAAAAGCTATTCGTTCCTCTTCACCCCTTTACCATTTGATTCCTGAGCCCAACAAATTTAGGAGCGGTACAAATTCTTCTGCTAGCCGACTTGTGAATTCGGAGCAAAAATTTGTGAGGCCTAAGAAACCCTTCAACTGTCTCACATTACACGGCGCGGGAAATTCTTTGATTCCTTTGATTTTTCCAGGATCAGGCATGATGCCATCAACAGTAAGTATGTGCTCGAGAAATTTGATCTCTGATCTGCAAAACTCGACTTTATCAAAATTGATAGTTATTCCTTCTCCCAAGACGCACTGAGAAAATAATCCTAAATGTGCTATGAGCTCCTCAAAATCTTTTGATATGCATAGCCAATCGTCAACGAAATCAATCAGAATCCCATATGAGATTCTCAAAATCTCGTATGCTGCTCGTTTTAGCGCTGCGCCACTGATTTTCATACCAAAGGAGACCACTTTGAAGTGGTATACTCTGCCACGATGCATGAACGCAGTATAACCTCGCGATTCTTCAGCTAAGGGGACTTGCCAAAAACTCGAGACTAAATCAAAACTTGACATTATGCCGATGTCGGAACATTGGCGAAAAATGTCATCCATATCTTCGGCACCCTCGTGATCATCCTCAATGTTTTGAGTCACGTCTCACGCATCCAAGCATAACCTTACGTCACCGTTCTTTTTAATGGCTGCCACAATTGGGTCAATGAATTGACTACTTGATCATTCGATAACGTCCAAGTCGAGCATGCGCTGAAATTCCGCGTCCATTTTTTTACGATACCTCATTAGAATAGGATATAGCTTCGGTTTATGTGGCTCTGCATCACGCATTTTCATGACGTATTCAAAATTTTTGAAGCTCCCGGGTTTCTTGCTGAGAATCTGGCGATATTTCATCACCAAGTCGATGAGGCGGTCTTGCTGATCTCTATCTAGCATGTCTAAACTTCGGATCTTTCGATTTATCGTCCCAAATGATAACTCGTCTGACTCAAAAATCGTGCAGTGATCACCTTCAAAGTCATTGACACAAGCAATCTTAAAAGGTTCATCTTCAACATGACTCAGACATAATTGACGGAAATAATCCAGCTCATTGACTTTCAACGCGACACTCGCATAATCTAAACGACAACGATTTGTGTTGACTTGGAAAGTGATCGTATTTTTTCCTACGTCGATTTCTGCCATAAGGCATTTGAGTGTGCCAATCCCGATGATGCACTCGTGCAAAAGTTTTGGGATTACCAAGAAATCCATTTTGGTTTTTATCTCACCGATGCTGACGACAGCTGGAAACTGTCTCTTAATCCGCATTGATTTTCCGCCCGTGAAACCGCACGCTTGTAGCCCTGTAATGGGCAATGTTGGGCAAGTTCTCCATACACCTTTATATTTTTCATGAACATCTCCGGCGATGCAGGTAAGCTTGCTACCTGTATCTATTAAAGCCTTAATTCTAATATTCTCTACATATAGCTCGATCTCTGGGCAATCGACGCTTTCCTCACTTCTTCTTCGTTCACGAAGCTTTTTTCATCTCAAGAGCTCGCCGCGTAAGAAAACGGAATTAATCTCGTTTTCGATTTTGATTTCCGTCATTTCCGATTTGCTCGTACTAAGCGTACTATCGCAACTCGCTAACGTGAATAGATCCCATGAATTCTGCGGCGAATTTGCAGGGAAACATCGCGTACCGCTATTAAGATTGAATTCATGATTTTCCGGCGCTCCGAGTGACGCAATCGATCGTTCCGTACTCTCAATTGTTGAATCGATTTCCGTGAAAGCCGACCTGTCTCCCGTGTGTGTACTGGGCATGACTTGAAACTCGATAAATTTCAACGGTCCCCTTGCTCTAGGGTTTTTGCAAACGGTCTTGTTATCCGTACTCGCACTCGAATTGCCCCCGAACGAGACTTGATTATTTCTCTTACTCTCTTTATTTTTCTTATGACGTGGTTTCCGTACGCGCGATTTCATCGTTGCACTAATCATCTCTGCAGCTTGAGATAACTCATTTTTGACTCCATCAGTCCCAGAAAACGGCGCGTGATTTAGTGCAACGGGAGCTCGTTTTCCGAAATTTCGGGATGCTCATCGTCAACTATTCCTTCGATTTCTATTTCGTTGATAGATCGGCGTCTGTCATCAAAATGGCCCGATGAATTACGTGAGGCACTTGAATCACGCGGCACATATGGTCGATCCCTTGTCAAGACTTGACGTGAAGTATTCGTGTTCGCGCCCGTGGATGTATCCCTAGCCGGCTCGGGCTGAGGCGTGGATACGCGCATGTTGCTTCGATTTGGCATTTCCGGTGAGCGCGGTGGCATTTTTGACAGATCAGTTAGACTGTCCAATCGGCGTCGATTCGAGAAAGGTCTCAAAGGTGGACCTGATAACTTCGTGCGTGGGAAACGCGAATCATTTGCACGTGATTGGTTCTGACCTCGCGAGTACTGATTCTCACTTCTGAAGTCCACGTAGCGTGTGTTTCGCTTGGTAGAGTTCAAAGATTCTACTGAATCCAGTTTTTCAAGAAATTCAATAAATTCGTCAGAGTTTTTACAATCCTCGATCAAAACGGCTCGCTGTACCGCATCATCGAAGTGACTTGACATTTTCTCGACTATCAGTGAAGGCTCGTAATTATCCGGCAACTGGGATACTTGATTGAATAATTTTGTCGCGTACTCTGTTCGGCTTAGGTTCCTTTCACCGGTGTGACTGCCGAATTCGAGCTCCCGTCGGACGTTTTCCTGTTTACGAGGGTTCCAATACTTTTCCATGAATTTTTCCCTAGAATCTCCGAGTATGAGAATGGAAGATTCGATATGATACCACCACTCACGAGCAGGGCCCTTCAGGGCTTGACCGGTGGCTAACTTCATCGTCTCCTCATCGCAATTCAGAACTTTTAGGTGATTAGCGAGCTCGTCCATGAATCTACACGGACGCTCGTATTGCCAAAGTGAGGAAATGAAACCGGTGCAAAATTGAAGATGGAAAATGAAGCGTGTGCTAATTTTAACGATGAAGCATGGAGAAGCAACAAGGGAAAGGAAAGGCCATGAGTGTATACTTGAATTTATGCCAAGTTATGATTTTTTATGGAACAATATTCCAATCAATCAATTTGTTGATTTATGTCAGCACACGCAATGATTAATGAGCGAGCACCAAGGTTTCTTTCTTATTCTTCCACAAATGAAAGAGAATTTAAAATAATATAATAAAAGGAAATATGATTCGGGACCAAGAAAGACTGCAATGAATCATTATTCACAGCCCAGGTGAATTGCCAATTACAGATTTTTCCACTTCTGCATGAAATAAATAAGATTAACATCTCTTTATCCTATTATAAACTCAACAACATCTCTTCCAGGTCATGGACATCATTAAACCTTTTTCCACCCTGTGTAACAGCTGACGAAATTGAATTGAATTTCACCAACCTTTCTCGTTCAAAATCAGGCTGTCACATAAAAAGCAAACTCAAAATTTTTTTACCCGTTGCAATCTTACACATGAATTGCTCAGTCGCTGTGCCCGCGTCCTCAGTTCGTCAGTGGCGTCGAGGTACACGACCGCGCAAAAGTCTAGGTGGGGTTGGACTAAGGTCTCGTTTAGTCGAATTCGGAGAGTCACGGTAGTGCACGCCCTAATGATCCGCAAGCTGTAGAGGGCTTTGTTGACTTTTATAGTGACTTGATTAATATGCGGTCTCCGCGTCAGTCCGTTGTCCAATGTCACACCAAGACTCACGACCGTGTCACTGAATGGCACGAATACCCCGTCCTGTATCTCAACCCCTAGCAAATCCATTCTTTGCAGGTCTCTTACGTTCCTCTCAGAACTAAAAAAGATTGCCTTGGTCTTGCCAGCGTTGAGGCGCAGGCCAGAGCTCTCGGCCCACACAGCAACAATTCATCCTATCTCCACTAATCGAGCGATTCTCTCGTTGATCTTCTTCTTATCTACCTGCAGATGAATTTGGAGGTCATCCGCGTAAGATGATTAATTGACTTTCCATCCAGCAACCCGGGCAAGTCATTGACATATGAACTGAAGAGAAGGGGCCCGAGAACGGAACCCTGTGGAACACCCAGATTGGTAGTGAGCCATTCAGAACTGCCATTTTTTGAAGTAACTCTTTGGGTGTGACCTTGTGAGTATGATTTGATCCACAGATTCAATCCACATTCCGCCTCATTGAGATTCGATTCAGGAGATTCCCATGATTTAGAGGGACGCAAGGATGATGCAAATCGGCTCAAGGTATGTACGTCTCATTCGAATACCTACGAGCCAAGATACTGCGATTTCACAGACGACAATCGCACCTTAATTGTGAAAACATGCCTCTTAAACATATGGAGGCAAATTAAGTACACCTGACCTAAACCATGAGAAAATCTTTTTGTTCTAGGTTTTGAAATCAGTCCGCTCCCGTTCGTCCGAATTCAATGTAACTCAACTCATTCTTTAGGATTTGAAACAATCTTCGAAACGGCCTGAAATGATTTGGAAAATATTGAGAGCAAAGGAAGCTACGAGCTGAAGGGATGTGGTGGACGAAATCAGTTCCATCGACACCAGATCCAAGTTTCAGTAAAAGAATTTCTAACAACTTTCTATGCAAAGTTGTAAATTAATGTAACTTCACTACATTATTTACAAGGCGAGAAGATATGTGGAAAAGACTTCTTGTACAGCTTTTTCTACGCGCACTTGTGGTGCGTAAATTCAACTTCTCGCACAGATGTAGTGGGCGAATTGTCTTTCACGCACAGTTCTGAAATATGATGTCACATGTTCCCTCCTGATTCCCGTCTTTTTTCCTCCCAGTCTTGACCCCCAAATTGTTCTGCATGGACAGTGATCATCTAATTACAACTTTGCGCACAGTTCCAGGAAATACCTTAGACATTGCGTGCGTAAAGCTACCGCATGCATTGCGGCGTTGCCCACTCGTAAGAGAAGTAACATTCCCGCACACTTTTCAACTTCTCGCGCTCGTTCAGCAACTAATGCGGAAATCGTCCTGATAGGACTCGTTGCGTCATGTACTATTTTTTTTCTTCTTCAATTAATACAAATTTTCTAATTATTTATGAGTATCTTCAAAAAAACCTTGATACATCACGGAAGGTAACCATGAGTAGAGAATTGTCTACATTTTACTCCAGTCATCTTAGTAAGTTTTATGCAATTTTGCGATATTTGGGTGCCTGCAAAATTGCATAAAATACGGTATGCACCTTGTCTGTGAGGTTGCCCGCTTTTGGGCGATTATTTCGACCCTCCCCTACGGGTCGGGCCGAAAACCAATCGCCCAGGAGCGCACAACAACCTCACAAACTCGGTGCATAATGTACTATAAAAGTTCCAGAATATGATAGTCTGTCTCCTCAGTTCCGCGAGTCAAAAGAGTAATCTATGGACAATGGGTGTATACAAATTACTAGGGATCTCTCATTCTTCGTCACTCGGTTCTCTTGAATCAAGAGACGAAGATATCTTAACTGCATTTATCTTCAATCAACAGGTTCGATAACATCCAACAGTTACCTTTCTCATCAAATCAACACTACCTAACTTATCAGATCAGCAGATTCAATTGCGGGCAATTGCATGTTTCTTTCGAATTGAATACAGGGCAATAATTATATGAGTAATTCCGCGGAAAGTGGAATTTTATGGGGCCAATAATGTCCACGGGTGTGATTTGGGTCAAAAAACTATTTTAGCCCGAAATGGTTCCCGGTGGTCAATAAAGTTAATTCTGACATGCTTGGGCATTAGAAGTTAGTATCCAAACTTGTGTGAGCCGAAAAGGATTTCAGGGAAAACTACGGACTATTTTAAGGGGCCCATAGGGGGACGGAATTGACGTTTCGCCTCAAAAGTGCTCTCAACTCGGGCACCAACCGTGGACTCTTTTCCGCACATATTTCACCTAATGCCACCAAATACTACGACAAAATGCGTTCCACTAAGCGATACAGTATTCACGGAAGCGGCACACCGGGGCGACGGAATTGACCAAAAATTTTGTGCGCGAGTTGTCAAACCCTTTCAAACTGCCCACCAATGCACAGATTCGATTCCGGAGACGCTCTACCGTATTTTCCAAGCCTTCAGGACGTTCGGATGATAACTTGGCCAGTACAAAGAGCCGCATTGCCGATTGGGACATTTGCCGCCGTTATTGGTGCTGTACCAGCAGTTTTGGTGCACATCTTTTGACAAAATGTCGTCTTCCCGTACGAAAGCTGAATTACAAATTTTGACTTGCAAAATGCTGAAATGATTCACTCCAAAGTATAAAATTGAGAATAATGATTGGACATAGGTGTTACTTAGACATTGAATAGGCGCAGTACTGGTTTTTAGAGCAAAGATTGTGTTCTGGACAGGAGACGAAATACACATTTTGACCCCTAAGTCTCTGATATAAAAAACGAGGGTTCAAAAATCACTCGAAAACCAACCACAGATTTAGGTACCAATATAATACACCCCAGAAATTTTTGACCGCACCGATTGGAAGTCGCGGGGGTTTCTGCGAACTTCGGACGCAGAAAACCTAACTCCCCGCGGAATCACTCATATAGGAATCGACATAGTTTCGGGTTTTTCTGGCAGTTGATTTTCTCACTTCTGAGACTCAATTGCTTGGTTTTGGTTTTTTTCTTGCTGAATATTGTGGTCATTTATCTTTTGCTTATCAATCTCAATTGCAATGAAAGGTTCTCATTCATGAATTATAATTGACAGTAATTATGTTGTTATATGAATGAATGGAGAAAATCATAAATTTGTGTAATAACGGGAAAATGCAACCACATCTTTGTTTTCAAGTCGTCAATTATTTTCAAAATTGAAACGCCTTATTCAAATCAGCTTGAAGTTGATGGCGGAGCAAATGCCAAACATTTCGACGCTTGAATCATAGAAAGCCTTATCGTAATTCTTGAGAAAATAAAGAGCCCCATCTCATCTTCGAGGAAATAAATAACTGTCTCATTTATGAGGAGATGAAATGCCCTACCTCATGTTTAAAAGAATAAAGAGTCCTGTGTCACGATTGAGGAAATAAAAAGCCCCATCGCGAACTTCGATTCAAAAAAATCCTATCTCATTGTTTAGGGAATGAAAAATCCGGCCTCAAAATATTCAAGAAAAGAGCCCCATCTTTGAAAATTTGAGTATAACGGCCCTATCTCGACAATTTCGTGTGAGAATTTGTGTTTAAAAAAGTTGAAGTATGGGGGTCATGTGGTTGAGGGAAGCTTTTCGGTCATATGCAAATTCTTTTTTCTGTCGCATGGTCCTAATTCTTTAATATTCAACAAGACGTTCATCACCAAATTCTCGAAATAGAGATTTTTCACTCAAAATTTTCGAGATAAGGCTTTTTACTACTAAATTTTGAGATGAGGATTAGAATGTCTGCAATAATAAGATAGGGCGTTCTTATCGGAATTCTGAGATAGGACTTCTTATCTCCTCAAGCGTGAGATAGAGCTCTTCATTCTCTCATGAATCATGTAGAGCTTTTTACTCTCTCAAGACGAGATAGGACCTTTTACTCCCCCAAGAATTGATATAAACTTTTTTCCTCGAGCGCCGATTTCATTCTGAGTCAATAATTGACTTCACTTCCAAGTAAATGGAAGGCACTGTACATAGCGGGGGTGAAACGATGGATGTTTTTGAGTTGGTTTCCTGCTATACAAAGTTTTTCAGGTACATGACGAAGAATGAGTTCTTCACATCAACATAGATCCCTTGTAATTTGTATATACCTGTCTCTATAGATAACGCCCTCGACTCACGGAACAATGGAGCCAGACTGTCAGACTTTCGAACTTTTGAACTTGTAATGATCACCGCATGAATGATAGAAAATTCTCAATTCATGCTCACCTCCTTTGATGTATCACGGATTTTTCAGAGATCTCTATAAACGATTGACAAATTTTTATTGAGCAGAAAAGACGAAAAAAAGATGAATTTTTTTTGCGAATCAAACTTGGTTCTGGTGCTGATCTATAATTTGTAATCCTTCTTACGGTCGCTGAAGTATCAGAATATACATGAATATAGTAATCCGTCGCATGAAAAATATTGAAAGATCAATCAGTTGACCCACTTGATCTTGTTGAATTAGCCACAACGAGGAAAGATCCATAGATCCGAAACAAGCAGATTACAAATGCTACTCCCAGGTGTTTTTGCATAACATAAATGAGAGTCATTATAGATTATTTCGTATGGGTGGCTACCATTTTAGATTTGTCATGCTATTTCGCCTGTTTCACCGCAAACCTTCAATCCGTTCAATGTCACAATTATCGATGCACTGTCTCGACGGAACAGCATGATTCCTGAGAGATTTTCATAGTATAGGCTAGAAATCCGACAAGATGGCTAATAGGCAGCTGTGACTGGCTGGTATCGTGTTTATAGACGGGCGTGTGGGCCCTAGTAGAAACGCCGTCACATGTTGGCAGAAAATGAACCATTTATTGGCCATTTCATCCCGACAGACCAAAACTTGGCTAATTTTTGGTTCATTTTAAGCGAACATGTGACGGCGTTTCTACAAGGGGGGGGGGGGTCTGCTAAGGTTGCGTGAATTACGGAATTCTTCTCATCACATCAACACCGGGCGAGGGAAACGACAGTATCAGTCGTCTTCAAGATTCGCAAACGAACTCTCTAAGCCCGTTCGAGTGAAGATCCACTCAATTGGAGTGTAAATTCCACTGAAAGAGGTTTCTCAAGTTTAGAGAGAAACTTTCGTCTCCTTTCGAATCGATTGGAGCTAGTGATTTACGAAAAACAATTTTCAGATTCTCTAGACTCTCAATTGTTACGTGAAAGGCTGTAAGGAATCGGTCATTTGAATGAAACAATGAAATATGCTAATCTAAATGACCGGCCCCAGATTTTTCCCCTATTTTAGATTCATCGCAAGTCAACATTTTTGACAAGTTCATGAACCTAACTCATGAGTGAATGCGTTCGGCGTCTTTAGCAAAAGATTGTGATACGTGGGGGTGACACGATCGCAAACTTGTGTCTGGGCAGACAATTTGAGTATGGAAAGCGTACTTTCATGGAATTTTAGAACAATGAGTATTTTTTTCATACGAGCGCGGAGTAATTGGTCCCCTCATTCCGATCGATCGTTTTTGGCCCAAGCCAAAGGCGAGGGTCTTAATTATCTCGAGAGAAAAGAAACCACTGCGCGCGAATATCGAATGCTATTTCTTGATATACGGCACAGAAAAGGAAGCCAATGACCCATGATTTTCTTTTTGAAGTGATGTTTGAAATGAACATTACATATAAAAAGGAATAGTTTATTGATGACTTGGAACAACAAATTTGTCACTTCTACAGATGAATACATTCATTCACGAATGAGACGCAAGATAGTTTCCTTGAATTGTACAAACGAAGGCTATAGCCGGGTATTAGGGTCGAAAGTGCCCCGGTTGAAAATGGCCAAGTGACCCATACCGTTCGATAGGTATTGACAAAATACGCTACCAAAGAATTTTCAGCCCCCTAGGTCACTCTTGGTCGACATAACCTCAGAAAAACTGTTTTATGGTCTTTTATTGATTCCGGGGACGACATTGAACCAAAAAATCTGGAAAAATTCACAAAAATAGTCTCTATGAAGACAAATCTCTGGATATTTTTTCAGATTTTTCGGTTGCCAAACATAACCTAGAAAATTTTTGGAAATTTTGGATAATTTGCCATATTGACGGGAATGGGGCTGTCAAGCTGGAAATTTCTTTCAATGTGGGAATACGTATTGTCTACCTACAAGAAAATTCTCAGAATTTTACATTTGGGGGAAACGTTCTGAGAGCCTAAAAACCACTTTGAACGCGTTTATCGCGGTTTTTTGCGACATCCTGCATAGTTACGTACCTCCGAGTCTCCTGTATGGCAACTTCAACATGGAAGATGACTTATGTAATTGCACATACATCAAATCTG
>JAPYYZ010007670.1:0-10481 GCA_030522705.1 Eretmocerus eremicus
TTTTCGAGGCTTTTGAGCGCACTGAAAAAGCTCTAGTGAGTACCAAAGTGCTAAAGACTGGACCAAACTCTTTTGATAGCTAAAACACAACTAGACAAAAAGAAAAGAAATTCTTCAAAATTTTTTTTCATGCATCAAAAAAGTTACAAGCGAATCTACGATTTCCGGCTATTTCAATCTCTGGGTCAGTAAGAAAGACTTGAATTGAATCCTACGAGTAGTGATCCGATAGCTTTCTCAATTATCCATCCAGTGCTCTCTTGATCGTTGAGATTGGTCGAACCGTTTCAAAGTTATGAGCAAAATACGAGGACAGTTTTCGTTTTTCCAATCATTCAAAATCATTGGGTTAAATCACCAATATAGGCCTAGCAATAGCAAAAAAAATTCTTCGGTCCAGAAAAAAATTCTTAAATCCTCTTTCAACATCCCGAATCGAAAAAAATGTTTCGAAATTTTTTAAAAAATAGTTGCAGAAAAGTTCTGAATTTGACGTGGTACCCCTCAATATGACGCCAAGAATTCCCAAGAATCAACACTGCTTTGAAAAATGATCCCGGAGGACTGTCATAGCTTTGGAACAGAAATTGATCGCCTTCTCAGAGGAAGAATTCTTCTTTACAGAATATTTTCGACAACTGCGGTCGAATGCTGTGCCTGATTTAGGGTGCCACTCACAATCGCATGGATTTGAATTGGTTCCTTGGCGTCGGTCTGAGTCCTCTCAAACTTAGCCCGCTTCGCATCGGGTTTACTTAGATCCTGCAGCACACACCAGTGATGATGTTGTCAGCAATATGTAGTACAAGTGTGAATGATTATAAATGACGAGGTCACGCCTTATCAATGAAACTTGGGAAAAGCGAATCTAAGATACAAGCTACTGATGTTTCACAAGTCCTTGCTATTGTGTTCGTACTTTTAGCTATGCAAATTTACAGAACCGGGATCAGAGCCAAGTCTACATTTTCCAGATGATCTGGGGAGAAATGACGTATCACGAGTGTGATGCGTAGATAGTTCAATGCAAGATATAGACGTCACTCCGTATTCTCGGGGATACGGATCAATATCAAGTGTAGAGAATACGAAAGCCGCGGATCAAAAGTAATTCTTCTCAGGGTGACGTTTGAAATTCTCACAAGCAATAACGTGCCAAATCCCTGTTCCCTAAAAGAAAACCAAAATATTATGCTTCTGAGCTCATTGATTGATTCACCGTAATCTCAGTGAGTCATCGCAGGATAGATTGCTTATATTGCGAATGCTCTTTCTGTTTCCAAATATTTTCCGTCATACTTGCAAAGATATTGAAGTAATTCCTGAAATCACAAAGAGTTTGGTAAGATAATTTGGCACGGTCTTGACTCAGTTCTCGCCATGAGCAGCAACATTACAATTTCATTAGCAGCGCTGAAGATCAAATGATAACGAACTAAGAATCAATCGAGCTTTATGTGCGTAACGTATCCTCGGCTGTACGTGATTGATTGGTTATCGTTTGCACCAACGTTTCAACTATCTAAAATATCATCAGTTTCGATGATAAATATAAAAACTTCAGCTGATTTTCTAGAGCAATTTTTGCGAATTTCGACGCCACAAGCATGCCCGAATATGAGACGCAGCTCTTGTAAAACCCAACACGGAGCAAGCAATGCTCTGCGGCGCGCCACGCGCGGATCGATGCGCGACAGAACGGCTCCAGCGAGCCACTTGCGACTCATCTATCCCCGATGAATACCGTGGGTGGTTGTTCTTTGCCCACCAAGAGTAATCCATGAACGGATGCAAGTGACTGTGTTAGTACTACCAACCTACATTCGAAGCATAAATTCCTGTTTGTGTACATTTGATTTGCAATACGTATGATGGAGAACTATAATGACGGGGCTCAAAACCTACAATGGAAGAGAGAGATCGCATGACTTATCCACAAAGACAGACTGCTAATCCAGTTGGAGCTCGTCATGCCTTTCAATTCAGGTTCATACGCGGTAAAGGCTCAAATACTGTGATTTTTCGGAAATTAATTGATTTACCTTATATTTTTGGATGCACCTTTGGATTTGATTATACAAAGAAGCGGAGACAACTTCAGAGTTTGCGTTGGTTCTTATTTACTTCGAGAGTCGAATTTGACGATGTGGAAAGGGCAGAGAAAGAAGTTCCATTTTCTGGAACGAATATTGATATCCTTGTCGTGAGTTGGAAGTCGACTGCACTTTAGCATATTGATTTTTCTTTTCTTACACGGGGTGCATTGACGGAATTCGAGGAATTTCAACACTCAACCGAAAGCTGTCAAGCTCGAAACGACAGCAGCTCTGACTAGAATATCTTCAAACAGCCGGGTCCTGCTCTGTTCGATCTCTAAAAAGCAGTCCGCCTTTTGAATCTTCGATCACAGAAGTTGTTGGTACTCAACACGCGGATTCAAAAATTTTCGACGCTGCAATGGAAATGCCCCAACGCTTGCCATCTTCCTGACTAAGATTTGAGACGTATCCCTTCAAAGTTTTGTGGAATTTTTTCTTACATAACGATCGATCCAATACCCGAGCTTATGGTTTGCTTTAGAACGTGGCAAATTTTGAGCCAAATTGAATTCCATTTCAAAATTTTCCAATGCACATATTAGTTGCTTCTTCTTTGAGAATTCTCAATTCAGTAGCTGAGATGCCAAATCGACATGCCCCGTGAACAATGGAATGGAATGGTGGCTTACCTTATGAAAAGATTACGTACAAAACATTCGTTATGGTACATATCACGGACAATACGCGCAGGATAAATCGATCAAAGATTGGAGAGTGAATTCTGTTTTTGCATACTCATTGTATCAATGCTCTCTGATGTTTGCCCCTGTGCAACCGCATCTCTCGTTGCAATTTTTTCGTGTACCGGCGACTACATACTTGGGAGTATCTGTTGTCGTGTAGCTTCGTCCTGCGGCGCACTGGCTCACATCCAATCCATATCCCCGAGCAAGAGCTGCGCCATTTACGTTTGGTATTCATTGCGCGAAAGCGGCGAATCTAGCTCGCGATTTCGCGCTTTCTGCGCCCGAATCTCGAGATGTACGTCTGCACATCACATACGCGGAAACTCGTACAGGAGTGAGCGGAATGACATTACGATGCTTATTCGGCGAAATATCTGGCACGGCCCTCGATTGCGAAAAGATGGGCTGGGTCGGTGGATGGTTTTTTTTTGTATACTTACGTTCCGTGGTTTCATTTCATTTTTGAGGTCGAAGAGTGTTCCCGAGTCAATCATTTTGAGATTGTACTGGTCAATTTATTTACACATCGATAATTTAGTACAGCGGATGATTTTTTTTTCATTGACGTATTCTCAACCTCTCTCCGACGTTAGTTTGCGGAACCTACATTTTCAGGCGGGTTACGAAGCACCGAAGCTACAGAGAAGGCACTTGTAAAAATTCACATTGGTACCGGACGGAGTTCGCAACCTCACGTTCAGCGTTGAAGGCCAGACCACCTTATCTACTGGGCCGTGGTGGCTTCTGAACCCACAGCGAATGATGAATCTTATTACGGAATTCACAATTCTGCGATGAGAAATAATATCTCAAAATATTTGTACATTGGTCAAATATGGCGCGATTATCTCAAGGTGATCAGATAACAGTCAGATAATTAGGAGATGATGTTATGATGTCGGATTATTCCATAGATGATTGGTCAATCGGCATGATTAAGTTGCTTTGATTGAAATCGACACATTGGAAGATTGAGCAGTTCTAGCTCTAACTTTACTGTAGGAATCAAGAGATCTGCTGCGAAAATGATGAGGGAAATGACCCATCACAGAGGTTGAAGAATTGACATCAAAATCAATCAGGCACACCAAACGTACACTTGCCATTTCCATTTGTGCCTCATAACGTCGCTGCCTATCAGTACCATCAATTCTCTATGACTGGTCTATTAGTGTTCCAAAATCCGATTTTTCTACCTGAAGGAGTATTCTTGTGGAAATACGTCGTTGGAATTTTAGAAATGAATAAAACTTGTCGAGTTCTGTCACTGGCGGGTGTTACGGTGCATGCACGTGAGATTATTTTTATCCAATCGTTAAGTATTGATTACTTTGTTTCGACTCAATATAATAAAGTTCCAATCCAGAAGTCCTTCAATACCATGCCCTGTGATGTTTTAGAATAATTTTAGTCATCCCACATATGCACAAATTGAATTTTAATGAGAGACACCATGAGTAATTCCTGAGAGGAAAAAAATTCGCAAGAGAAACTCCTGTATGTGTGACGTCCTCAATGATGCATGTCATTTGCTAATTTATTCACGCCCAAGGAATGTTCCCATGTTTCGGTGATTTGTGTAAATGAATAAAGGGAATAAACCGGTTGTTCTATAGAATACGGCCCATGTTGTAAATTTGACATCAAACTATGAGAGTTCGTGTTACCGCCAGATTACATCAATCCACTGAGCGTTGTACTCCATGTAACGAGAAGAGAACAAGTTTGTGTTCATCAACGACAGTCACTAGCAATTCTACAGCCATGAATCAGATTTCGTCTTTCATGATTCTTATCACACACATTAAAGAGGGCTCTACTGAGTCTCTCTAAATTATTGAAAGGTGAATTGAATTCCTCTGGCAGAATGTACATTGGAGAGTAGTCAACCATCAATCTTCAATTCATCTCAAATTTAGCGAGGCAAATGCTAGATGACTGTTTTGGAACATCAAAGAATTTTGGAAATTACTCGTTTTAGGGCAATGCCCCGAAAGTAATTATTGTAACTCAACCTATCATGAGAAAAAATCGGAGCGGAGGAATTAATCAACACATGGAACACCCTTGCATAACTGGAGTACAGAGTTTCAGACGAACGCTAGGATCAACAATTTTGAGGGAATTGTAGAGGAACAAGTAACCAAAAATTCCGAAGAAAAATTATAGTAATTTAATGCAGTTTTTTTTTATTTGGTATTTCTCATGGAGCCATATCAACTCAAACGATCAAGAAAATATTTCACAAATGACTCTATTGATCCTGTGCAATAGGTTTGAGGGGATGAAACGTCATGGCGATGGAGTGCTCAACTGGCGGACTTCACCCTCTGTTCACCATCACAGGAGAAATATATGAGCCACATGCGAATTATTTGAGAACTTGCAACTTCCACGAGGATATCACGAGCGATGACATTTCCCTTCGTTGATACTTTGTTGCGTGATTTGGTTCTTTAGCATTCTTTAAACTATCGAGGATCGGGAATCCCAACGTAATCCTTATGCGCAGAGTCCGCCAGTCAGTGTGCTCTTCGACTTGACTGACAGGCGGCGTCATTTGTATCGTACAAGTGTAATATTGAAATGATAAGAGCCATATAGGGATTCGGAAATGAAGATGAGTCAAATCGCAATCTATTCAAATCAATATTTAATTCCACATCCCATCCATCCTATTCTACTCTGGAATGTTAGGCATGAGCCTGATTGCATGAAAAGAAATCCACAATTTAGTTATTTGAATGAGTCACTGTATGCATGTGTAATGATCTCAAAAATGAAGAGATACAGCAGTTTCATATCAAATAGTTAGATTGAATGATTTGGGAGCTTCCAAGGTACAACAACGATTTGTTAATCAGATTGAGTAACTCATGACTTCAAGTTCTATTCAAGACTGATTGAGATCTATTCAGAACCTATATAATAAGGTTCTGAATAGATCTCAATCACTCTTTCTGGATAGAATAATAGCTCATGGATCGCAAATCAAGATATAGCAATTCCCATCAATGATGGAAAAGATTCTTGCAAGGAATGTGTTGTATTCTCGAGGTTGTCGTGTTTTCATACTATAGATATATCGCCGAATGTAGTTTCATAATGTAGAAGTCATAAAAAAGAGAGACTGGTCGGAACTTTTATTGATTCTCTAAAAAACACCAGAGTCTTCCTCGACTTCACACGGAAAGAAAACATTTTGACACGAAAGAATAATGCACACGATTAGCATGATGAGACTATTTGCATGAAATTGATCTACGTGATACCAGAAAATCCATCCGGGAAGCCACGATGCAATATTAGATCATTCAAGATGAGAAAAAACTGCTCAGAAAGTGACTGCGAGTCGATTATCTAATCGATTACAAAAAAAGTTCTTCGCTTTGTCACGCATGCGTCAGTGTGATTCGCATGCATCCAAGAATTTGCGCAGATACCCTGCTATGATAGTGCATGGATTCCTCTGACATTGCCATTTTTCAACTCACATTAATGTCAAGTAGCTAATCTCGGTATCTTATGAAAAACCTGCAAACAAAATGCATCTCAATTCATCCTACTCGACGTATTTTATGCGATCATAATTCATCCTAGAAGAAAAAAGTGAGTAAATCACAAGTTTCCGTATAATCATTCAGGTGCGTGCAGATAACTATAAATGGGAGAGCTTGGTCAGATCACTAGCACACATCTCAGTTGAATCAGTTGTCGCTTCTCAAAACAGTCGCGTCTGCCGTCGCCATGGCTCGCAATTTAGGACTCATTGTATTGGTTGCCACAACATTCGTGGCTTGTGTTTTTGCTGGGAATACTGAGGAAAAGTATCCGGACAAATACGATTACGTTCTCGACGACATCAGGGGCATACTCAACAATGATCGGAAGAGACACTCGTACGAGGCCTGCTTCATGAACAAGGCACCCTGCTCGACGGGAGATGCTATTTTCATGAAACGTAATGTTCCCTTCATACTCGTCTAAATAGAATCCAATTATGAGCTCATTCGCATTTCGTCCGTAAAAAATGCTGATTTTGTGTACCATTGATCGAATAAGTCAAAGAGGAGATGAAATGGGCTCTTCATTTTCAGAAAATTTACCAGAGGCAATGGTAACCAGCTGTAAGAAATGCACAGACAAACAGAGAGACGCTTTCTCCGTGACTGCAGATTGGTATGCCGAGAACGATCCAGAGACTTGGAATAAAATCATCAAGCAAGCTATTGAAGATTTTACTGCGAAGGGAAACCAGCGGAGAGCAAAAGAAGAACAGGAGCGACAGAAGAAAGAACGCGGTGAAGGAAGAAGATCCCAGAAAAGTAAAAAGAGTAGTGAATCTTCATCGTCAGCATGATCGTGGGAGTAAAATACAATGAATGACTTGCAAGAGATATGTATTGTCCCTCCAAAGAGTGATCATGGTCATATACAGCGAGTGTATTCAAGTGAGTTACAATTAAAACCTATTCATCTCGAGTTTCAAAGAATAAAGGAATAATTTTCAAATCCCGATGGGATCAAATCCAAGAAACTACCTTGTCATATTAAGCATGGAAATGAGAAATGGTTAGCCGATAATGCTCCATATTTTTGTCATTCTCTACATATTGACGAAGCGTTCCATTAGCCGACCATCCTTCATATCTCTGAGATAATCTTGCCTTGAAAAGTAATCATTGAGGTGGCACTTGTCACGCTAAAATTTCAAATCTATACATTCTAATCCTGAGTATTTCCAGCAACGGACAACTGTTGGAATCTCATACTCACGGAGGCAAGTACATTGCTGGATTAGTATATCATTCAGAGACAGGGAAGTTTTGATCAAAGTTAGAAGAGGAGACGACGGAATCTGGGTCACCAATTTCCATCAAAGAGTTTTTTTAATCGTGTACAATCGAGTGAATGGGGAATTTACACTATTTCCACCAAACCCGCCTCCTGTTTGGAGATACAAACAACAAAGCACGCTCTACAAATATATATCTATATAATATAGTGTTTTTTCAACATCTACTGATGGGAGCATGTTAACATTTCCTGTCTGACTACGAACAGAAGGCTGGTTTGATGGGATACTTCGCATTCTCCTAGTCGAGTTGACTCGAATGTAAACGACCTTTCGTGGAAATTGGTGACCAGAACTTAGTGGTCTCCCTCGGTGACTAAGGGCTCATGCTCATCTCTCGCTACTTAGTGGGAGAGATTTTCATCGGAAAGACGGTCCGAAATTCTTTATCCAAGATTGATCGATCGATTTGTGATCAGAAGTTCCTTATGGATCACGTGACACATCGATTGAATGTGCTTTGAACTGAAAAGGTATGTATATCTATAGAATTCTGATTTGTGATACGTATAGTGGTTTTGATCGTGCTTAGTGAGTCAGGATTCTGCGATGGTGAATACACCATCTACTTTGCAATAATCATTCCGTCGTTAATGAGCAACTCATTCAGACTCTACTAAGTCTCATTTAAGAGATTGAGGATAAGTCGAGGTCTATTGATCTTGAAGGCTAAACATGCTATTGGTGCTCGAATACGTTTCATATTTTTTAACAAATTTCATTGAGTATTCCTTCAAATTTTTCAAAACTCTTCAGCATACCTCTTGTCAATATTTCCTCGTCTTCCACAAAAATAATCACGTCTGAAACGAAACGGAGATTCGCTTTCTGAATCTAGAATTCGATTGCGATTCACTTCGTTATACAACATTTCGAAAACCATTCTGCTTTAAGATTGAGTAAATTGACGATGTCACAACATTCATCTTCACTACCCGAAGAAAATCGATGGAGGAAAATCTAGCACTGATAAAGTAGAAGCCATCCGCAAATTCTGTCTCCGGTTGGCTATACCATCGGGGGCTGCTGTAGATGTCTGGAGAGCCAGGCTCCGGGATAAACGCAACCTGTCGTACTCTGCTCCACACGGTGTCGCTAGCATACACGGGGCGGAACGCGTGAAGATAAATTCTGAGCGATGAATTTCATTTGAGTATACATTCATGATGATTCGAGTGGAAACTAGCGCCAACATTAGGATTCAAATCAAGACCAAGCGAGATCGAGGTGTATCGTATCATTCCACACATTATCAGTCGGAGTTAGCCCAATAAGTAATCATGTATCCAATCTGGTAGTTAATTAGATCATCTTACATGCAAAATGCTTACGTTGATTCAACACGCAGGATCCTTTAATGTCATGTAAAAGATCTACCGAGATTCATCATAAATTGATCTAAAAAAAACAAAACAATATTTTGAGAGAGGAGCTCCGATCGAAACTGCGTATTGGCAGAACGTACCACTGTGTAAAATTTTGGAGTGTCCCGCGGAAAAGTCTCCGAGTAATCCCAACTCTAGTGCAACTATGTTATAATAGTTAAACGAGAGTCGAGATTATTCCAAAAGCTTCCCGACGGATGACTTCAAAATTTTACACAGTAAGGGATTCTGCTAATACACAGTTCGGATTGGACTTACTTTTTCGAAATATTGTTTTGTTTCATTTCAATTGAATCAACTTATGATAAATGTCGGTCACGTAGAGCTTTTCCTTCCCCTTAACTCACTTGGTGGATGAACAATCTCATCTGCTGAAAGTTATAAATGAACTAACAAACCAGGTGACACAGTGGTTTGAGGATGAAATCCATGCGACGCATGATGTAACTCGTTTTACTAATGTGTTTGGGGAAAAATTCTTGAAGCTCATTAAGGCGATTAAACACGAAACGTGCAAAACAATAGCATTACGTTCACGCGTACACTATTCCTATTTCTACATACGTTTCAGATATCACCAGAGCTCGGAAACGCGGAAGGTCTGCACCTCATGAGTAGGATTCATGTGAAAAATATGTATTCATCAACTATTGAAAGAAACCAATCCAGGATCAAATTAAAAAGCCACAGGAGTTGGAGTGATGCGTGCTGCTCGCGAAAGACTAGCAACCGTTGGAAACAATCCATATTGTGACTCGTATCAAGAGCAGGTATTAGTAAATTGTTGAGAGGATTCAATTCAAAATTGTTTCAAAGTTCGAATTCATGCGCGGAGAAAATTCATATCAAGAGAATAAGGTTGTCAATGGTTGATAAAATTCCATTGAGCATGTGACTGAACGGACAGATTCCGAAGACGCATGCATCTTCATATTCCTAATATATCCATGAATAAATTTTGGAAAAATTTCTTGTCGAGAAGTTGGATCCATCAATCATCTCAGAAATCCCATCGTGGACCGGAGAATATCTGCTACAGTAGATACTGACGGCATGTATTTTTCAATTGATGGAAAAATTCTATTCAAAATTTAATCTAAAATTCGCACTAACGCGCGAAGATAAAAAGATCTTGAAGAGATTTTGTATCAAAGGA
The DNA here is from genome assembly GCA_030522705.1 of Eretmocerus eremicus. Taxonomy (NCBI): domain Eukaryota; kingdom Metazoa; phylum Arthropoda; class Insecta; order Hymenoptera; family Aphelinidae; genus Eretmocerus; species Eretmocerus eremicus. The sequence goes on from JAPYYZ010007670.1 coordinate 10,182, forward strand.
ACGAACTTTTCTACTTGAAATAGTTGAGAACATTGTATCGAGCGTCTTGTTAAACGGACAAATTCTGAAAATCGCGCATCAATGAACTTTGAGAAGATTTCCTACAAAAGAATGGATGTGTTCATTATCTTGAAAGTCTTATCGACAAACATTGAAAATCATTAATAAGCAGGGTATGTGTTTGTAACTGCTGGAAAGACTATAGTCAGTATCTAATTCAGAGCTCAAATTAGTTCGCGGAACTCACGCGCAATGCGAAGATCAATGAGTTTTTATTAGATTCCCACCGAAAAAAAGAAT
>JAPYYZ010007671.1:0-16022 GCA_030522705.1 Eretmocerus eremicus
TTCTACCACTACCTGAGAATGCATTTCCAGAATTTGATCAGAATGACGCCTAGTATCAGAAATGACTCTCCCAAGGTCAAAATATGTTTCTGAGGGGATAGAATGGCAAAAAGAGTCAAAATTGAAAACTTCGTGATCTCGTTTCTTATATTTTTTGCTTGTACGATTTGATACTTACGTTTAGACACCAATCGTGGGCCAAAACGTTCTTTGTGTTGACAGAAACTTTTCAGAATTCTTCCAGATTTTTCCACTGATTTTCGAAAAAGTTATCACGAATTATTGAAGATCGATTTTGTCACCTGGAGAGGACAAAATAATTAACAATCTAAAGCATTCTTGATTGACTGAACGATCGATACGAATGTCACGATAAAGGCTGAACCGTCTAAAAATCTCATTGGTGACGCGAGCGCTCAATGAATTGACTAGTTACGTATTCTGATTGAACTAAAACTCATTTATTCGCCAATGACATGAGCATTCAGAGATGTGAGGGTTGACCGTGACGCTCGGGGTGCGCAGGTATAATCGATGAGATACGGGACAGCCTGTGGTTCAAGGCGCTCGACCTGCAGCAGTGCGGCCTGAGCGACGAGGTGGGCCGCGACATCGTGGAGCTGCTCAGCCACAACAAGAGCCTCGTCGTGGTGGACGTGCGCCTGAACCCGGGCGTGAGCGAGGAGACGCTCAGCGAGATCGGCAGGCTGCTGCAGCGCAACGAGCTCCACGCCAAGAGCGACTTCGCCTGGCTCAGCCTGCCAACGACCAAGGAGAGCTCGAGCACGCTCGGCAAGCGCGTCGCCTCATTGGGGAGCTTGCACCCGGCCAAGCAGCAGACGCAGCACCAGTCGCGACGGCAGGCCCACGAGGGCCCGAGCAAGGCCCCGAGGCCGAGAAGCGCCTGCGCGCGCCAGCAGGTCAAGAGGCCGCCCGCGCCCATCGTTTACAGGAGGCAACCTCAGCAGCAGCCAACGCAACAGCCGGCCTTGCTGCCGCCCGTCACATCCCACATCGTCAAGAGGCTCAGGCCCAGGCCGAACGTGCCGCCAGCTGACAGAGGGCCCAGAAAACCCCTCAAGCCGCTTGAACGAGCTCGCACACCCGAGGTACTCTTTCAGCCTCCAATAAACCGCGGAGCCCACATTCAAACCTTCCTCTAGTCTTTCACTGAACCTTGAGATTCTCAAAAACAACTACGTGATCTCTAGCATCATTCATACGTACGAAACTATCCGAAACATTCTATGATAAACTGCGATGAATATCATTCTGAAATATTACGGAGTAACCATGAGATTCTAATATTTACCACACTCTCCACTTAATTATTCCTGGGAGGTCTTGAAAACCTTTCCCCTTCAATCTTTTGAAGTATCTGAGCATTATCTAAACCAGCCCTAATTCTTAAAACTATATTCTAAATTTCTCAAGCCATGAAATCATCTCCTGGAGTTTGAGGCACAATGCTGCATGTGCTTTCTGAAACCTTGAGATGAAAAATCTGACTTTGGAAAAATTCCAATGAGTTTCGTGTTGAAATACTTTCATGAATGATTAGTCAAAGAGCTTGCAACACTGAAAATCACCCCAAAAATATTCACTGATGAATTCTTCTTGAGTACTCGTAATCAAAAATCCAGATTCAGTTCATTAAAACAGAGGGTATCACTGAAAAAGTGCAGTGTTCTTGTCACGTCTGAAAAATCAAGGTTTCGCAGAAAGGGTAGCAAGATAAACTATAACAGTTAAGAGCAAACGAAAAACTGACCTTTCGTCACACTTTCTTGATCTTTCGAAACAGGGAATCAATATGCACCCGAAATTACAGCAGTAACGAACCTTTCAGAAACCCCATCTCATATTCACAGTAGTTCTCAGTATAACACGCATCGGTTGCTCCATAGGCAGAAATTTCGAGGTCGTCGCGGAGGCAGCTGCACCTGGACCTGCAGTCGCATCTGCTGTCCCTGTCGGAGCCTAACGTCTCCATGGCAGGCGTCGACCGGGCCGTCCAGGCAGAGGGCCCGCTCTCGGTGGCCGTGCAGGTTCACATCGAGGCTAAGGACGCGGACGGAGTACCGGAGCCGGACACCGTGGCAAGGAGCGACGACGAGGTGGAGGAGCTGCGCTCTCAGCGCGAGAGGCTGCTGGGGCAGCTGTCCGAGGAGCGAACGCGTCGCGAGTTCGCCGAGGCAAAGCTGCGCTCGGCCGAGTCGGAGCTGCTTGGCCTGCGCCAGCGGGGCGACTGCGTCCTAATCGAGCACGAGTCCATGCAGCAGCTCTGCCTCTCGTTCGCCCGGCTGCTCCAGTCCGACGGCAACTCCGACGACAGCGAGCTGCTCCAGCGGCGACGTCGCCGACCCTCCACTCCCACCAGCGACGAGCAGCGACGCGAGGAGGCCAGGCGGCGACTCGCCCTCATAATCCGCAAGACCAAGTCGGAGCAGCTGGAGGGCGCCGGAGTCGCCGCCGGAGCCGCCGCGTCCGGACTCATCTCGGGGCTGAGACTCGCCGCGCGACTCGGCCGCTCCTCCGAGGGCAACATCAGGCGCGCCGACGAGCAGCGACGGGAGCCCTTCCGGCCGCCCGAGATGCACATCGGAGACACCGCGGACACGCCCGCGCGACTCCAGCTCGTGCGCGCGCCCCCGGCCGCTCCGGAGTCCGCCGACGACGCGAGCAAGCCGTCCTCGCCGCAGTCGGCGACGCCCAGGCACAGGGCCCGGGCCATCTTCGACGGCATCGTCAGGGGTCACGCGTTGCTGGAGCTCGCCGCCAACCGAACCCTCCAGTAGCTTCACTCGAACCTTGGCTGCTCCGGTGCTAGCTCTCTGCCGACTCGTAATGTGTAACCGCGCTGCGACCGCCAGACTGCCCGACTTTCGAGCGGAACTCGCCGATTTATCGTACTTTCTCCTGTAAGAAGAGCGAAATAAAGCGCTGCTGAGCTCTCTGCGACAACTTTCATTGGGGATTCCACGCCCTCGATTCGTTTGGACTGGACAGTGGACGCAATGTGGAACTCAAAATTCGACCAGGCTTGTGAGGTTCCGGACGGAACATCGTCACAAAAGAGCGTGGAAATCCTGATCAACACATCGCCTCTGAAGATGACGATGCAGTGGAGACCGGGGTTAATTTGGACACTGTTCGGGGTCCGGCTATCCGGCGATAATAATGCAACTACCCGCGCTACGGAGTCTTCAGACGTATCATAAGAAAGAATGGTGGAAACATTTCCACAGTCTTTGTGGTTGATTCAAATGGTTATTGGAGGACTCTGAATTTGCAACAACAATCCAAACTCAAGTAAATTTGATGTGTCTATTATGCTCTCAATGAGTCAGGGACGAACTATCGAACTGAACCGACAACTACCGCACGTCTTGATTTAACCCTCTGAAGGACGCCTTTTTCCCGTGCACGGAAAAATTGTTTGAACAATTATTATATGATTGAATATAGCTTTTTCACGAAAAAGAAACACTTTTCAAAATTGATCTCCTCATAGGTTTCCTCAGATTTTGATCTTACTCATATTTGTAACATTGCCCGTGCAAAGATATCTTTCATTTTCCCGGAAAAAATGAGCCTGGGGTGAGAAAAAGTATATGATCTCTCAGAATATAGTTCATTGATCAATAATTTCGTTATGAAAGCAATAGATACTGATCTATTGATTATTTGAACATTATCACATTAGACATATTCGATAAGAGTTGACATAATCACTTGTATTGGACAAAATTTTTCCGGTGAATGACTTCGAAGTTTTTCGATTTATAATCTGGGGTTTGTTGGAATAATCAGTCGTCAGGCCCGTGGCAGCTTCCCGGACGATCCGATGCTGGTGCTATCGGGCATTGGGAATCATTTGCTAGAACTAATCACGCAGCGGTGGTAATTGCAGTTCTACGCCATTGTGAGGGGCTTCTCTCTCATCTGTGTCTCTTTCGCTGAGTGAGAATTGTGAAAACTACTAACTATGCACATTTATGTGCTTCGCATATAAAAAATCCGCCAACTCTTCTTGCATACCCTTTTGGCTAATCTTTTCTACATTTTTATACTGTTTATCCATTTGCATACCCTCCTTTCTCACATACTTTGTCTATATTTTATCCGGATCGCCTCTTTGCGCCACCCCTTCTCCTTCACGTTTCTCGCGTATGGTCAAAGATTGTTCGAGAGCTGCCCTTTTCCAGAGTATCCGATGAAAAAAGGTGCTAGAGGAGATCGCTGCAGGTTTCTCCTCTGAAGCAACGACGTTCTCGTTTGTTGATGGCGGTATATGAAGATTAAAGCTCGCTTGGGTTATGTCCTCGCTTCATAGATTTTTCGTTACTTCCAGCTCGTCGAGCCGCACCGTCCATCGGGCTCCATGCCCCCATACGTTCACGTCTTTCGCCAGCGCATCTCTGCCGTCTATCAGTCAAAGGTAATTTTTCATGATGGATTACGCTCGGCGTGGCACAGTAAAGAGCCGAAGGTAACCCGCAACGCAATCGAGATCAAACGTGCGCCTCGCGCCCTCATCGATTCCTGCCTCTCAGGTGGAGATCGGATTAAAAATTCCTATACAACTAGCTACACGCAAAGCCACACGCTCACACGTATCACCTGAGACATTCTCACTTTGCTCATTCTGAAAGTTGGCCACGTAGCTTTTTATGAGCTGACAGGGTCTCTCACCTTCCGATTCCCCACCAAGGAGAGGTGACTTCTTTGAGCAACTTTGCTCCTCATCGACACCCATTGACGCTCTGCTCCTCTCCTTTCCAGCCACTGAATTTCACAGTCACTCCCTCCAATCAGTGAGCACCAGTGAAAATTGATCCTCAATCATTGAAGTTCAGTGGAACCTCACTGATCTTCGGTGAAGACTCATTGTCAGTCAGTGGAATCTCAGTGACTCACGTGGGGGTTTTTAGATTTCCAGCGAATTGGGTTCAATTCTCACTGATAAGAATTAATTACAGCGCAGATAGCACGCATTTATCGGTTCACTCAAAGTACTTATGCTCCGGTGCGTTGTCCTGAAATTATACGCAGCGAGACTAAGGGTCGTGGCAACCGAGCCCAACTGTTGATATTCATAGCCACGGCAAGAATCAATATGGTGTTATCGTGTTGAACGTCATTGATGTTTGCATAGAAGTAAAGCAGAGGCTTCAAAGACCCTCCAACGGGGCAGAAATATTCTCGAGGATATTCTGCACCTTGAGAGGTACGCACATACGTTGTATTATTAGTCTGAATCTTAAAAAGTGAGTGTTTGGAAGGTATTGGGGCTCAACCGCGTTAATTTATGGATGGCAGCGGAAACCAATATGGTTGAATCCCAAATTAGTCCCATGAAAAATATATGGTATAATATTGGCTTCTCAAATCAAAGGTTCAGCCCCAATACTTTTCATCCGTGCGCGTCAAGTCATTTCAGACATTGAGATGTTCTGTGTTTAAGTGGTCAAAGAAAAATGTTGCAATGCATCTTTGATCTGGCTAGGCTTACGAGACAGCTGGATTTGATGAAATCCTCTTGGAACTGAAATCCACTTTCGGTACTGAGCTCATTTTGAATGATTTTACCGATGAAAATATCATGTTCAATTATATCAAAATATCGCTATTGTCCATGTAGAACCATTTAAAAATGTGATGTCTATCTATAGACTTGCAATACTTAAGTCATAAACTGTAGCTCGAAAACAATTGGCAATTAGACTTGGCAGTTCAACATATCGTCTTTTGATGTTAAAAGGAGACTACTCCCGAAGTTTCAGCCAAATTCGTGACCCAAACTCATTTGACTGCCCTTGTGAGTGAATTTTCTGAAAAAGTTGAGAGTTCGACTTAGAGCTGGCTAGAAAACACATAAGCCATTCTTCATCGGTTTAGAAACTTGGAGAAAATGCGCTGCCAAGCCACGGATTGCGTGTACTCGGTATCTCAGCCCATGGCCTTAATGGGCATAAATACCTTATCTATTGAGAGGAATACAATTAGAACTACCAAAACTTTGAGAGGGATGGGCATGTTCAGTACTCACCCAAAGACCCCGACAGCCACTGCGGCCTCGCGCAACGCTCGCTCGTGGTCCATCTCGACCAGGGCCTCCGGTCTGATGGTTGCGGTATTTCGTGGTTGTCTCTCATTTTGCACCGCTGTAACATTAAAAATTTTCCTCGTTATATATGATTTTATATCCATGGAGTCATCAGACCACACATGGCGCATTCATTCCTGCACAAGAGAAAGTTGGAATGAGTGAAACTATTGTATTACAGTATTTCTGCGATGAATCGTCTCTATCGGCGCTGGTGGTAAGATTCTTTCGGGCACAGCGCAACAACCCTCACCACTTCGGGAACGAGGTGGGATAAGCTCGTTCCAACGACTTTGGATCGAATGTTCTGGCGTAATTTGCGACTAGGCAGAGCTCGCGCGTGACGTTGTTGGAGCGAGCAAGAAATGTCCCACGCCGGTGGAACGCTGGGATCGCGGGCGGGCCCAGGAGGCGGCGAAGCGCCTTCGCCTCGGGGCGAGGAGGCAGCGGGAAGGCGCGATAATTAAAGTCAACGCAGTTAGCGCGAGCGCCCGCCGCGAGACGGCCTGTCGCGCGAGCGAGCCTCCGGGCACTTTGACTCGTGCGCGCGTCACATAGGCATGCCATTAGGATCCGCACGCAGCGTCTCCAACGCGTCGTCCTGTGAGCCAAGTGTGTGCGGAGGGAGGCTGAACGCGAGGACGAGCGCGTCCGTGGAAGAGTAGCGCGTGCCCGAGCCACTCCCAACGAGCGGAAGCCGGGAGGATGCGGCTTGACGCCAGCTAACCCGGTTCTTCCCTTTGACACCCGCCCTTATTTGCCACGCACCCCCGCTGCTTTGTGCATTCGTACATCCCGCTTCTAGTACTGACGTTGGACATATGCTTGCCGCAAGCGGTCGACTATCGTGGTCGTGCTCTCAGAGTGCTTCTCAAATATGTTTCGATTGAATTAACGATTCTTGCATGCGATAGTTGTCCAATGGTTCGTTTGGATGCAAAAAAATTCAGTTCTCTAAAATTTGGATAACGCCTGGTGAGCGGGAAGCCCGTTGTATACGGTCAAATACTTTTTGCAATGTCATTGCATTGAATTTCTACTGATCTTTCTGCATAAATTTCCTATACGTCAAAGATTTCATCACCTCACGCTCAAAATGGAAGGGGCGATGAACTTGAATTTGGACCGAAAGAGACTGGCTATCCAGCAAGATGACCAAATGTGAATAAAACAGACTCAACCAAACGAGCTCCGTTCCAATTGTCATCTAGACGTGAATTGGAATAGTTTACCCACATACCACAATCAAATCAACCCAATAACTCACGTCCTCCAAATCATGTCATTTTGAATCCTTACGATACATCAATAACTTCGATTTCTTGAGGATCTTGTCCCAAACATTGAAGCGTTGACTTTACTGAAACTTATGGATCCAAAAATTTTTCCGTTCGCCTTCCTAGAGGAGAATGGGGTAAGACGGGCACCTCTAATTCAAATGGATCTCACGTTGTCCATGTTTACATTTCTACTTTTCCAAACCGAGCGATCGGCGAGGGGTCATCTTTAGATGAGCAGGGAACTTTTTGGTAATCTTATCTTCAGCCATTATGTCAAAATCGACGAGAATCGAAAATGAAAAGAGTGGGGCAAGACGGGAATCGAGTGGAGTAAAAGGAGCACATAACATTTCATGGACTCACATGCTTGTCTAGGATTCATTTTGGCAAACTGATCTGCACGCTTATGCATATAATCGTAATGAGGAAATCACGGGACAAAACGAGAGTAATCGTTATTTATTAATTGTAGCGTACTTGTATCAATTTGTAAGCGCTTCAATTTGTCTCTAATCGCATATGGTATCGATTTATGAGCAAGTTACAGATTGATGTCCAAACGAGTCTATCGACGTTTTATAAACTATAAGAAAACGATCATTATCTTCGGGGTCTCGAATTGGATCAGTGCAATCAATTATTTGACGGTTTATAAGTTTAGTAGAGCTCCCACTCGAGGGATTTTATCCACACCACCAAGAATATTTCTTCGTTAAGAAATTACCCAATTTCATCTCGTTTTTCTTGTAAGTCTAAAACGGAGGGTCAAATTTTTTGGTTACCGTGAATCAATTGCTCTTTTTCGTGCGATCACGCGGCATCTTAATCATTAATGGTCGGCGGAGTGATGACACCACTGATGATATCATGTTCTCTCTCCCATCGCAGAATGCGGAGCGAATCGGAGGTTAGGTCAGCCAGCTGTTTACATCGGTACCGCAGTCGAGGAGCGAGTTTTGTCGGCTCCTTTTACCTCACTTTTGGTGCCCGTCTTACTCCAATTATTGTAGTAGAAACAAATTGAAGATTGTAGCTTGAGAGTGAAACTACAGAATCGAACCAGATCTAGAGGTCCATTGACATTTTATCGGGCTCTTACGATCGGAGCAGAAAACCTATGACAAGCGATTTTTCGGCTCGAAAATTTGAATATGTTTTAAAACAACTTAGAGGTTTTGCAGCTCCTTCAACATTCCAGGGTAAAATTGTACGATACGTGGATCATACCATGAAAAGAATTAGATTTTTAGGATGATTTTTAGTATTTTTAAACGAGGTGTTTGCGAAGTGCCCCATCTTGCCCCACTCTCCCCTACGATTTCGAGCATGGGAAAAGAGAATCTGGCGATGTGAGCGGAGACTCGATTGATGTACGTACTCATGGCCACGGACCGCGCGAATGTTCCTGTGGCTCACAAGGCCTCCTGCAAATACACGAGCTACGATGTGGTGAGGAATAGTGTGAGCAAGAGGCGAGTGAAGATATCACTAAAGCTAGAGAAGAACTATCTTGACCAAGCTTTTTGAGCTGATTTTTCCTGCAGGATGAAGGGCAAACGCCAGGGTAGGGGTCGTGATGTCTTAGCATCTAATAACTCAACACCATCTCATCACAAACCTACTACGTAACCGACGCGTGAGACTTCCAAACCGTACAGTTTCGTCAAAGATCGGATACTTCTTTCTGCCCTGGAAGCGATGGTTGGGCTTGCTGTAGGTACTACTCGGCAAAAAGTACTTGGGGTCTTAGAACGATTGCTGAATTTGAGGAGATCAACTTGAACGATGATACTATTTGTCAAGTTGGACCTTTCTGTTTCCTGAAACGTCGTCGATTGGAACTGAGATGCGCCCTGGAGCCATCGTGGTAAGGTCGATCGATGAGAACGACGATCTTCCGAGGGAGGAATATTGTTACGTGGGGCGACATTCTATGAACTCGTATTCTGCTGTCATCGATCGATTGGTGATCATACGCTTATCGTTATAATGTGAAGTTAGTCTGCTTGTGACTGTCACGGGATTGGGACGTGATATTGTTGCTGTTACATCACTCAACGAAAGTTCGATATTGTTTCGATGAATCAGTACTTCTAACTTATTGTTTCAGAAGGTTATACACCACTATATTGAAAGGTTGAAGGAGTACAAGACACTACGGCAGTGTTCCTGAATCATCGGTAGACCTGAATCCATCATTTAACTACGTAGGTGGAGGCGATGGAAGACAGTGGCGGGAGTTCGCTATACATAACAGGGTTATGTCACGGAGAAGCCCCGGAGCAGAAGCGACCGTCAGCCTGGCGAGCTTGCGGAGCTGCTCCTGACAGCGCAAATTTAGCGCGCCGCACAGAAATCAGTTGCATTGTTTGCCGTTGCGCCGCCGACGTTGGGTAACCCATAGTCGCAACCCATCCCTCTGCGCAGTCGGAGTCCGTCGCGCCCGCCGCCGTGCCGTAGACGAAAAATGACAAGGACGCGCTCCGCGCACGTGCCTCTTTTCTCGATTTCGCATTTCCATTCATGGTGTCCGCGCACCGCCGACTCTCACACTCCCATCGCGCTCCTCGAATTATGGAATTATATTCTACTCGCTTATGCGAGTCGTGCGTCACCTTCTCTCCACTTCATATCCATATTTACGAAACTCCCACTGTCTCTTTCCATTCAACCAGAGCGTTTTGTTGCACCCTCCCTCTTCGTGCACCCCTCCCCAAGTCGCCGTCGCGTCTTTCTGACTGCGCGCGGTTATGATTCTGAAACGTTTGTCCGGTGCAATCCTACAGTGGGGCATGCTTTCAATTGGATGAGCTGAAAATGAATGATCCAAGCGTCACATGATTGTAGGAATAGGCTTCAATTCACTTGATGCAATAACAATAACGCTCCTTCACCACTCGCGTTTCGATGAGGTAACTCATCCATCGTGCTTCAAGTTTCACCAGGATACAATGAATATCCGAGGATTATTGATTTCTTAATAACGATAAAGCACCAGGAAAGATCACGAGGAATATCAAATTGGTTCTTTGAAGTCTGACAGCTTCTTTTACGTGTGGCGATCGTGGAGTGCGATGAGTTTGCACGAGTGTGAAGATGTGGGACAGTACGCTGGGGCATTTTTCCACTGGTCTGAGCCCGACGACGTGATTTGCGTAATGACGAGAGCGTGCGTAGCGTGTAATATGCGTGCCCGGACTGCTGGGCAGCCTAATAGGTCTTTGCCACGAGTTTTTCCTGGCCCTTTGGTCCGTACGGCCGCGCGTCGTCGCGTCTCATCATCGCTAAGCTTTTTTCCGTCCGTCCAGCTCTTTGCTCAGTTAGCTCTTCTCTCTCGTCGTCTCTTTGGTCGCATCTTCAACTTCTCGGTGCGCGCGTGCCGACGCAAACGCTCGCCAATTTGCATGGGGGCCCTGGGTGGTCTACCGCTTCGCCCACAACTCTGCATGTGTCCTCGGACTAGAGCGCGGCCAACTCAAAGAAGCAAAACTAAACGAGGATGCGCTGCCAGGCACGCTCGGGGGTGAAGCTGTCGCACATGACTTGGAAGAAATTGTTTGAAACTCGTGTAACTAGGCTGTCGTGATGAGAAATCTCTGTGTCAATTTCCCTCACCGCCAAGGTAATTCGTCTTATATTTCTCGGCTCAAGTCGAGATGATTTTCACAATTTTTTCGTGAGAGAGTCAGACAATCTGTCACTGGAAGTTGCTAACCTTTGCGAAAAGTCAACATTTTACGACTACTAAGAACGTAGTAGTGCAGATTATGAATTTTTGAATGGAACATTGATTCAAAGAATCAATGGTATTTAGTTCGTAAATCGGCAGTGGAGGACTAATTTTATATTTCTTTATCAACCTAAAATTTGAGGCCAATTTATGATGAAATATCGATCACAGTTTGATCGTCGAGATGTTAATCAATGAAAAATTGTATTTGACTGACATCGTGAAAAAAATCGCCTGGACCCAGGATCGAACTGGGAACCTTCTCAACGCCGGTGAGACGCTCGGCCAGATGAGCTATCCAGGGATCCATTGATTCAAAGAATCCACGGGCAAGAGGTTTGCCGAAGAAAGATAATCAGAAATCTCTTGTTGATCCGAGTGCTAATGCAAAAAGTCAGGTCGGCGCAGAGGATAGCATATATATTTTTGAAATTTTAATTGAATCTACTGGTGCGAAGTGGAAAAATATATACATTGGATAAAACCTTACGATGGAAAAAGCCATCAGAAATGTCGTCGGAGTATGAGGTGAGGCTATGTAAGCTTTCAGAACGGCGTCACACTTTGCGCGCGGCAAGGCGACAAGTTTGTCGCACCCTTTGTCACGATCGGGTGCATCTCTCATTGCGCATACGTTTATTTTTTCCAATTAACCCTCTGAGCTGCGGGGGCCACGTGACTGCCGTGCTAACGAACTCCCCGTGTGTTTACCGAGCTTGTGGTGCGAGCATACACGAGCGTGTGCCGCGCGTCGGCCTTTTCTGCCTCTCTTCGTCATATCCAAGTGGACGCCCTGCTAAATGAGGATCACAGCGTGACCACAGTTCACCAATCGACGCCAAGTTGCATGGGCGATGCGCCCCCAAGAGTGCAATTATCCGCACTTCTTCTTGGCATTGCGTTGCACAGTATCCAGCCAACAGAACTCTCAATCACTGTAAGCTAGGTCTAAACGCGTTACTCTGGGATAAGTTCAGTCGACGTTGCGACAATGAATTTACTCCTTTTGGTTGCCAGAAAATAGTGTTCACGAAGGTATATTGGCGCAAGCAATAACTCGAAACTCCTTGTTGATATTATCTTTTCTCTGGCAGCAACTCACATGTGAATACCGATGCACGATCAAGTTTGATGTATAAGTGCAGCTGAGTTTTTTTTTACTCAGACCCTGCCACTCGGAGCCGAAAAAAACTCAGATAATGAGATAGCGGATGATTTGCCAATGCCGACAACACGCCGTTCATGTCACGCCTATAAGCATTGAAATACTCGCGTAATTTAATGGTATAGCTGTTGATGCTCGATTATATTACTAAAAGAGTTTAGATGGGATAGAATTTCGATCACTCATCCTTCAAAAAGAATCGCAAATATAGTTCATGGTTCCGGAAGCTCAAGAGTTTCGCACTAAGCCCGTCCTCTACAAGTAAAGGCATGAGTAGTGTGAATCCCTCACTTCTTCAACAATCGCACTTTTGAAGAGAGGCTTTCAGATACAAGTTATGGATTTGGCTTGAACTGCGAGAATGAGATCTTTTTTCCAAAAGATGATATCCAAAGCCCCAGAGTCTAATGCTCATGTTTTGTAGATGCAATCAGCATTGTCAAATTGTATCTATGTGTATAAAAAATCGTATATGATAACGGATGGATGTAATGATACTCAAGCCATCGACTCGAGTGTTGGATTTTATAAAAACCATCTATTTACACAAATAGAGTGACTCTGCGAATGAACATTCGGAAAAATTCATGGCTAGAATCTGGAAGCCTTTCCTCGCGAGTCCGCAACAATGTTACTGACGCGAGAGCGAGAGAGAAGAACTCGAACGAGGAAGCTCCAAGCAATGGGATTACGAGTCTCGCAAAGTCGTCGCCGCCGCCGCGACGTCTACGTCAAAGACGCTCGGAGAGAGCGACCAAAAAAGCCCGATCTATCCTCGCTTGCGCCCATTTCCGAGGGGGATCCGATCCAATTCCTCTTTACGACACCAACTTTGGCAATAAGGAAGTTTGCCCCGCTAGGGAGGTGAAAGAGACAGAAAGAAACGGGGAGGAGTTGAAAAGAACGAGCGCGAAAATAACGCGATTCTCGCAGCTAGCAGGGCAAATCGAAGAGGGAATAAAATGGCAGGTGTGCTCCACCCCGCACGAACTTGGATCGAAGCGTCTTCTTTGCTCCTGTAATTTCCTCATTCTTGGATCCACTATCATTTCGCAGACAGCACTGAAAACCGTATTTCTCGATATCTCTGCAGTTCCCATTTGTTGATCCCCTTCAATTAATTTGCGCGGCAGTTGAGCAGACATTTCAGGGTTTTCAAGTTTACTACTGAGGATCCCCAATCCTCTTGTGATTTTCCAACAAGTTGAACATACGTTTGTTTTAATATTGCCCACGTGTATCGGGTACTCACGGAGAAACTTGGAAAGTATCATGGGTATGGAAGACCATGCATCCGCGTTCGATGCCTTATTTTTCGACCCGATTACTGAACGATACATTTGTTCCTTGCTCTTACCACGATAGCTCGAATTAATCTCTATTTATATTACAAATGCATTCATGTCATTGATTATTGTAATGATGGTTCAAGAATATGGAATAAGGGAGGATATTCTCTCCCTGTTATTGAGTGCGTCTGAACAAAATTCATGATGATCCAAGAAATGAATATTTTCTCGAGATAGACCTCCCTCCTTTGACTCATTCGTTCCATGGAAGCTGACATCGGTTTCCATAGAAATCTACACTTTAGTTAGAAAGGGTCACATTAAACTCGTTAATTCTTGAACGAAAAGTGAAAATCGAGCGATCCCTTTCAGGTAAGGACATTTTTCTCATTTATGATATATATTTATAATATATACGTTGAAACGAAATAATCACGAGTGCCGAGAGTCCCCAGGGAAAAGTTTTCATTCATACTTGAATATGTAGAAATCTGACGAATGAGATGAAATTGGCGAATTTTCTATCGATGTCCGGCGCTTCCAGATCAGGCTTGAATATAACCTGTACGAGCAGGCAAAATTCCAGGGAAGTAAAGTGGTGGAAGCGCTTGACACAATCCGATAATTTACAATTATGTGTTGATGCAAAAACCATTATTCGTGGAAAATTCGAAAAATTTCCACTAAAATTCCATAAAAAAATTCACAAGGAATACATGCCAAATTCTGCATCAAATCTAGAAAATGTAATGCTGTTATAATAACTGCTACTATTTAATCTTCCACATTTTGCTCAAAATGTATTCTGGCAAAGATGATTCAAAATAGGTATCGGTTTCTAATTGTATCCCATGATCGAAGACACACGTGGTGTTCCCAGATCCCCTCGCGAAAATCTTTCGGATAGATCCAATAGAAATCCCACGTGGAATTCTCATAGATGTTTTCACATGATCGAGATTGAGTATGGAGACGATTGTAAGTGTTTTGCATGCGAAGTATTACGCGTCGACAAAGTATTGCTAATTATCATGATTCGAGCCACCTGGTGGATACGTAAAATATTCAAAGTGGTCACGCACACTCACCGTCTTTGTTCATGCCCATCTGCATACACTTTTTCAGCCGACAGGCCTGGCATTGATTGCGATGCGCCTTGTCGACCACGCAGCGTCCAGTGCCCGCCTGGCATCTACGCAAACAAAAGCAGAGACCATCGGCTTGTATTAGTCCACTTTAGGCGTTGATCAAACTGTAATGATTGGAGAGCATTGTGAGCGTATTGGAACCCATGGAATTTCTACTCATGATACGATGGAGCGCACTGGCCAGCTATGGAGGATGCAATACCTCATTCCACCCCATTCAGATCACTTTTCGATGGCGCATTCCTGTCCAGACGTGAGGTACTACTGAAACTCAATTATCACATTTTCATGTGATTGTATTGGAAGTAGAAAATGAGAGACGCAGCTGGCATGTGGTATTTTGCTGAACAAAAAGGCGAGGAAATTCAAGAGAGAAGAATCTGCATGCTGGCGGAGATGGAACTTTTTTATAAAAATGTTGAATCTGCCAGCGATTTCGATTGGAAGTAGTGAGTCTCCAGGAATTTCCGTATAAAAATGCATGTGTTAGGAAATTTTAATCTCTTCTTTTAAATAAATGGTGTTCTTGGAGGGCATTTGAGAAAATAGCATAAAGCACTTGGTCACACTCGGTATCGTCACTTATCAAAAGAGCTCCGACAAGCTAACTGAATATTTACATGCGAGAATAGGAAAGACTTAGAAAGATGTTAGGGGCGGGATGCTGCGTTGAGAGAACAAGTAACGAGATAAAGAACGCGGGAAGCGGGTGTGTCTCGTTCCTTAGCACAATGACGATAATTTTTCTTGTTCGAAAAACTAATAAATAGGCTAATAAACATTTTTTCAGCTTCTTTCCACCGCAAAAGAATTTATGGGCCATAAAAACCATATCAATTCATTCAGATTGACAGAAAGAATGAAACTGAATATGGAACTTTCTCTTGTCGTCAACCATGGTGAAATTATATAGCTTTGATGACTCCTCGTTTCCTTCATTCTCGGAAAAGTTTATTCCTTTCACGTTGAAAAAGATTCTTTATCAGCAATTCGCAGCAGTTTTTAAGAAAACCCATTCGTGTATGTATGAAGGAACAGGACGAACTATTTTGCACATGACGCTGGACCGCAGTCATGAGAAGTGAGGTATCTGTACCTACTTTGCTCCTAGTATCCACCTTGACCCTTTCTGAGATCTTAGGAAAACCTTGAAAATTCATTTTTATGCACGGGAGGGGTCGCGAGTGGGTTTGGAACATTCGATATTTCATAAAAATGTTTATAAAATTTGCCCCAATTCGAGTAGTGCAATCCTGATAGAAAGCATCCAGAGATAAAAGGAGATAAAAGAAATGAATTTT
>JAPYYZ010007672.1:0-10579 GCA_030522705.1 Eretmocerus eremicus
ATCGCTTATTTTTATATTTTCCATCCAATTCTCATCCAACGTAATTTCTATCACGATGCATGGCGATGATGTTTGGCTGTGTACTGTGTTATTTATAACACAGTACACACAACATAAGGCTTGCCAGAGGTGTTAATCTGCGGAATAATCTCCTTACATGATGCGACTTGGAATCATCGTTTCCGATGGAACTTGCATCGATATCAAAAGCGAATGAATTATGAGAGCAAGAAATGCGATCCTATACCAACGAAAATGTGAAGACATTCGCTTAATTTGCTGACTTTTTACGGGACTGCGCGATGCTCGAACCATCTTAATCTTTCGTGTGGATTGAGCAGCCGCGATAGGTGAGTACAGGAGGTCTGACGAATATTTTGAAATGAGATGAGTATTTACTACTGAATCACAGTCAGGACGAATTCTCTCTCTCGTATGCCAGGATCAATCTGTTGTGGTGCATCGGACAGAATTCTGTTGAGTACACTTATGGGCTTATGCGCTTCATACTGACTCCAATCAGTATCCAGGGACTACTGGCGAATCTTGATTTGGTATTTGAGAGATGATTTTGCTTAGTATTGATATGGACAAGTTGACGAGCCTCAAAAGTAGTAGTGGGTTTGACGTCAAATCCCAATTTTGACTCCATTGCTCCCAACAACTCTTTTTCTTTATACTGATTTTCAACTGTCAGTTTGGAACAACTTTGTTGGATTTGACACTTCTAGAATATGGGTATTCGTAGTAGCCAGTAACCTTTACAGGTTGGTGCATAAACTTGGGTGGATTGCGGAATGCATTGGAGTGTGAACAGGAGAAAAATGTCTCCAAAGATTCATCTGTAGCTCTTAGTTCAGGGAGCTTCCTATCAAACAGAGACATTCTGAATTCGCCATCCAAGTGGGACGAGCCCAAAAGAAAATTGTAGTGAAGATTCGTGGCCAGGTCTGCCTGTTCGGCTCTAGTTGAATCTAAGTCAGTCTCGAAGCAAAATAGGTTCTAGAAAAGAAATTATTTCTGTAATAGAAGTTTTTTTTTTATATTTGAAGTTGTGTGCGTCCGCGTTATTCGATATAGCTGTGAGTGGTTGCCTCACGTGGTGGAGTTGTGATTTTTTTTTCAATTTTTTTTACGAATTCTTTGAAAAACGTTCTATTCGAGCGCTGAGTAGATCGTGAGTCGATGCTCGGTATGGTCCTGAAGATAACTTCCCATCAGTATTATATTCTTTTTCACGGGCCTAATGGCCCTATCTTCTTGCCTAGGAATTTCTTTTGAGATAACAAGGTCTTTTCCTATGGCCAATAAATCGTTCTAATCTGGAGAGCTTCGCTCCAAACTCTTCATATCCAAAATGGAACGATCTCGAAATTGACTATATCTCCAAAAGTTTGATATCAAAAGTCGTTATAAATGAAGTCAGTATTATGCTTACAAAAATCTCGACCGTTGAAATCCTTCCTCAGATTGTTTTCTGCTCATTTCGCGAGCAACGATGAGCCTCACAATGGCACTTTTCGCGAGCAGCAGCTGGCGCAAGCTTCTGCAGTGGCATCAGCAAAATTCAGAACGAGCGTCTCAATGCAATCGTCGGCAGCTCAGCGAAGAGAGCATCTGGAGAGAGAGAAATAAAAGGCCGTCGCTTCGCGACCGAGAGGATAGTGGGTCAAGAGCGGATTCGCGCGCCCTTGCCGATCGCGGCAGTGCGCGCGAAGAGCTCCTTTTCTGCGCCTCGTCCTCCGCGGCGTCGAGTGGACTCGCGTCCTTGCGTCGGAGCTCGCGAGCCTAATTTCCGCGCAATCGAGCGCGTAGCGGAGTCCGGGGCTCGATTGCTCGTAATTTGCCAGGGCTCCTCCTCGCCGCATCAGCGCCTCGCTCGAGTGCTCGCTCTGGCCGCGCATCGCGTGCGGATAAATCGTCCTTCGCGGCGCGGCACTGCTCCTCCTCGCGGGTCGCACGCGTGTACAAACGCCTCCCCGGAGGCGCCGAATTTGGCACAAACGCGAGAACTGCCCGCGTGCAAAGTGGGCTACGCCTGCGCCCCCGATGATACTTCGCTCGTCAACTGCCGCCTGCGCCCGAGTCGCTGCGGATGCAGGCCCCGAGGGAGTTTGCGCGAAAAAGTTGTGCTCCGCTGCTGTGGAGTTTGTCGTGCCGCGCGAGTGCTTGTATACGTACATCAAGGCATGGCTGGCTCCAGATCAATGGAATGCGCTTCCAGCGGGGTTGCAGTGACTGCGTTTGCTTACCTTATACTATAGGAAGTTTGGGTAGGTTGCGCACCGATGGAAAAGACAGATTGCCAGGTCATGGCGCTTTTTTCAATGATTGATCGAACGATTGCTACTGTAAAGTTTCTTTGCATACGTACCACTCGGTGTGAGTAAAAATTGTAGTCCTCGGCAGAGCCAATTTTATTATTCCCAGCCAAGTTCTGTCAATGACAAAATTTTTGAGAATTTAAAACGACATTCCGCTGGGGAATTCATTTCGAGTGTGTACATGTCAAGCACAGAACCTGCACATGACCTCAATTCCGAGGCCCAACCAAACATCAGAAATTTCGCAGAGGCGTAGAGCGTTCTGACTTTGTCGGGAAATTGATCGTAACCCAGGCTGTAACTCGTACCACCGTTGTAGCTCAATTCGAGCTGTACTACTCTCTGAGAAACTATGCTCTGGTGGTTCCCTATTATCCGCAGTAGATAATGATCGTGCTCATCAAAATTTTGCACGCATAATCACGCAGTTAAAAACTCTGCGGGAATGCCGAGCGAGTCTCTCTCAAAAATCATCAGCCCCATTTGGGAAGTGAACTCTGAAATCCCGAAAACCCGTGGCCACAGCCTCTCAAGCCCGCGTCCGAGCTGCTCTTAGCGAGCTCGATAATTTCGGCGCTGGCCTGGAATTTTCCGTGTACCCTCGGCGAAACGGGGCGCGCGCGAGATGCACAGCGAGTGTGGCGCGTTTCGCCGGTGACTCAAGACACACTGGTGACTGGCGCGGCGCGCTCAAAGTTCGCTCAAGCTTGGGCCGATTAACGATGCCAAATTGATCGCAAAGGCCGGAAGTCGTTAGGCCGGGGGTATTAAACGGGGCCGTTAATCGATGCGCGCGCCGCTGCCGGCGCAATTATGCAAGAGGCAACGCAGCAACGGAGCGCCAGCCCGCAACCGCGCTCACTTTATACTTGCGCACATCGGAGAGTGCGACGGCATCAGAGCGGCCTGACTCCGAAAGAGAGAGCGAGAGAGAGAGAGAGAGCAGCGGCTTGCCGCGAGCCCAATCGAATTATTGTCGCCGGATTCCCATTAGCGACGACTTTGATGGCGGCTATCGTCGTCCTCGTCATCTCCCGAGCTCCGAGCGACTCTGGCATTCCGCTTCGGCGAGCTGCTGCAGCTGCCTTACGATCTTTTCGCGTGCCTTTTTTCGCCGGCTCGTTCGCTCCACGAAATTCACGCGATCGCGGATATTGCAGAGCTCAATCAACCCGTGCTTTCCTCGTCGCCTTGATCGGGCTCTCCCGTCGAACCTTATTGTAGTGCCCGCAGACGTAGGTCAGAAGAGATGAAACTTTTGACAAACAATCTTGGACGCTGGCTTCCAATAAAGAGTTGAACTTATTCTGATTTTAAATTCATTCAACGTGAGAGCACCATTCCGCCCTCGGGGCCTCAGTGTAGCCATGAAAATCATAATTAATGTTTGAGAAATCTGGGAAGAATTTTCTGGACAGCGGGTGTTTAGTCTTATGCCGTCAAAACTCACTTGGAAACAGGAGGTTGAATGTTGATCATATTTTGCAGCGCAGCAAATTTAAGACAGAAATGGATGCATCACTTCTCCTACGTTTATTCCTTCTGATCCATCACTCAAATTGTGTACTAGCTCATTGAGTTTGTTTCTTCGCCCACATTGTTTGAATGTGAGGTTTATCAAAATTATGAGAAATGCTCAGAGCAGCAAAATTATATTTGTGGTCTGGATACGTCAAATTGTGAATTCAAAAAGTTTTTCCTGCGTCGAAGGAATCGCTCCCTCGTTCGACCTAGAACTTTTACGGGAAACTACTCGTTTTTAACGCTCTAGATCCTGTGTGCAGGGCCAGAAGCTTGTTCGAAAAATAAAAAGGCATCTGCTCTTTGCATATTTACTTTCGACTCCATTAGTCTAAGTACTTCTCTGAGGCAAATATATGGAGAAATGAGTGAACATCACTTGGTAACTTTCAACACTTTGAGAAGAGGCTACGAGAGAGCTCTTCAGCAAATTATCATTCACCTCATTGTTTGTGTCAAGATAGAGGCGAGTCAACTCAAATAACACTCTCGTGCTAACGAAAAATTCTTTAAATCACATCGCTACTCCATTAACAGTGATATCTCCATTCGGTAATAAGAGAGTGATCCTCCACAACTTTTTGTTTAATTACATCAGACTAAATCTCCATGGAATTAAATTCGAGGTCGAGCGTTGATGATATTAATACTCTACGAAGATCGAAGAAATTCCGATCATCAATTAAAAATATCTATTGGGTATAGGATTTCTGCTCATATCGGGAAACGAGCTGTTCTAAGAGCTTTTGCGATGTATCTTGATATTTCCTCCTATTAGATGCTCATGGTACCGCGTGAATTCAACTGAAATGGACTCTTCCCAGATATATGACATGATACGTGAAGAATCTCACCAATGCCGACGTAGAAATATCGAAGCGCAAGTTGTACTGAAGTTGACTGAGTATCCACATTTACTTGCACTGGAGTATCTATATATTACGCTTTTCACGACCACGTAGAATCTGCAAGAGCGAGTTAACATTATCGATAATATTTAAATTAGTTCCACTCGATAATGTTTCTCCCAGAGATACCTTCGAGAACGATGAAATTGATTGATCTCAATGAAGAAGATTACTTGGTCATCAGGATGCTTTTCAATAGTTTGATCAGATATTCCAACTTTCTCACTTCAGATTTTGCATTATAATTGAACTACTTTATAGCGGTTATCGATACTTATTTTCACACTGGATATTTTGTTCACATAATGCAATCACAAGCTCCGGGCTTACAATTTGAACGATCTTGACACAGCAGTCATTTGAATGGTGATGGTTGGTCTCATTAACAAGGACCAGCATGTCCTCACAATTCAAATTTAGTAGCAATTGGTGAGCAAAATTTTCAATTTGTGTTCAGTTGAATGTTCTGGGTCCACTTCCTAACTCTCCTAAGGTGACTTGTTTTCCGAATCCATAAATTTTCAGCTCGATGGTAGGGATGTAAAAATGTAGCTATAGTATGCTTGCATTTGGCTTTAATAAATACATTACAATACTTCATCTGACTTTAAAGTGAAGAGTCACCCTAAAGAATTATCTTTCCATGGTTAATTTTTCATTCTCAATAATAGGCTTTGTTCTCTTCTCACTTGAAGGTACTGAATCTCAACTCGATGCCTGACCTGCGAAAAAGGCTTCCTCGCGCGTTGTTCCCTCAACCTGTTTTCAAGATCAATTCTTTTGGAAAGGAAGATAAGTCATTGGGAACATTTGCTCTGAATGAAATTCGTGTGTGGATTCTGCCAAAAATGCTGAAATTTTGGGAGCATTAGACTATTCCCTAAAATTTTCATGTCACCCTTAGAGCCCGAATATATCACGAACAGGGAGGATCATCACCAACCACAGTAGGCATCGACGTACCAACATCTCCCATAAGAGCAATGTTAAAATTGCGGCTTCTGATTGATTTTCTCCCCGAAATTTGGATGGTAACCTGACGTAAAAACTCTGATATGTCATTTGTGGTGCTTAAGACTAACGATCTCAATTCAAATTACCCGCACATCTCCCATTTTTTGGTTATGTGATGAAGCCCCCTAACAAGAGTCAACTAGCGAGGATGAATATCACGGAATTCATTATACATGATTTCTTATGGGTGATACCGTTGTATTCTTTAGAGTTTGTATTATGAAATAAAGGTTTCGAAGAATCAGCGCGACACATATCAGAAGATATTCGATTTGTAAGGTTGGGTATCCTATGCAGAAAGCACGCGTACTACCTTCCATTCTAAGAATAATAATAATTTCGAGTAAGAGATGGAATTGAACTCGAGCAAGCATTTTTGAATGGAACTCAGAATTTTATGTTTCTTCTTGCAGCAGATACAAATTTTGTGGATCCCTGCCAAACCACTTGGACAACAAGGACTGTACCGACGATGTCACAATCGATAACAACAACACGGTCACCGATACCATTAATGGTAACCTCGGGGGCACTCTACCTCATAAAAAGCACCAAAATGGCAATGCTCTCTCGGACGATTCGACAAACAACTCGGATCGCGTGAAAAATGGGTCGGATGAGTCACTGCAAGGGGACCCGTGGAAGTGAGTATATTTTCTCTATTCAATTAAGGACTCTTGTCCATTTTTTGTGTTTTGGTTGACAATCACGATGCCTATGACAGGAATGTCAGGGATCTGCGGTTGATCTGCCCATTGAGCCCCAACCAGGCATTCGTTGCATGGTGCTCTTCAGATTCAGTTTTACATGTATCACAGCCTGTAATTTAGTCAATTCTTCCCTTTTTGATAGCAATTTTCAACTCAATGTCGTTCTTCACTCCATTTATCACAACTTTCGTAATTAACGCGAGGGTCTGTTTTTCAAAAAGTGTATCTTGTCAATAAATAGTATTGCAACGATGAAGCTCTCATAAATAAATTTGGACACCACCCAGAATCCTTGAATATTATGAGCTCTTGAGTACAGTCGTCGAAACTTGATGATTTTTCTGGAATGTCGGTGTTCATCGATGATCCATAGATATTTCTGTTTTCTTCATCTTCTGCTGTTGTGCAGTTATGGTCTCGCTAAAGTTCTGGCATTCAGTTAGATTCTGATACTAGACCCATGAAAACTCAGCCAACCAAATTGAATCATTTTCTACTTGTATTTTCACGAAACGACTGTATTAGTTAGAAAATGGAATAAATTGAGCCCATTCCAGCCAGGTTTGATACACAATCCACTTTGAGGACATTGCGTTGGCTGCTCTCACGAGCTGATAAATCCAGGGATGAATTGATGATGTGATCTTCTCAAGCCCTATACTAACGAGAGATAAGACCCGCCTTTGACGAACAAAGGACGCATTTGACGTTCCCAACGGTCCAAGTAGCACCATTGGGCCCTGTTCTGAGATCGTCCGTCGTATCCACCACCACGTTTCGTCAAAACTGTCTCCGACCGGCCCCTCACGAAAATTGAGTAACGTTGCTCTCGTGCACCCGCTTCAGGTACAGGCTGGAGGGCGCCGACCTGGCGCGCTGCCGTCACGCCGAGTCGTGGCGCAAGAGCCGCGGCTCGCTGGGCAGCTGCAGCGGCAGCTTCGGCTCGCACTGCTGCCAGCACCAGCACAGCCACTCGTGCCACCACCAGCAGCAGAGCCAGCAGCACGACTCGTGGAGGCGCAACTCGAGCACGCTGTGCCGGGGCCGGGCCCACCGCAGCGCCGAGCTCGACGTCAACGGCTCGGCGGCCGGCAGCACGCTGCCCAAGGCCCGGCGCCACGACTCGACCAAGAGGAGCGCGCCCTCGCTGGGCGAGCTGGGCGACGGGCCCACGCGAGCCAGCCGCATTTCCATCGACAAGATCGACGACGAGCTGCTGCTCAAGATGGTGCGCAACTCCAAGGCCGACCTGGCCAAGCACAAGCCCGCGCCTCAGTCCAGGGACAAGGGCAAGGACGCCAAGGGCGGGAAGGCGGTGAGTGGGGAGCGTGACGAGATCTCGTTTTTTGGGCGGGGCGGCGTTCGCTCTGATTCCCGTGCTTTGCCTTCGAAACTCTGAAACATTGAACCTCGTCTAGATGTTGGAAAGTCTTGCCTCGTTTGATACGAAATGGAAGCTTACATTCTGAGTGGGGGCTCTTATTTTCCTTTGGAGCGGATCAAAGGCCGTACTCCTTATGGTTTACCCACAGACCGGCTCTGGAAGATTGCATCGGTTACAATCAGCATACACTTTGCATCTCAAAGAACCCATACAAAAGATTTAACAAGACAGACTGAATCTGGCAAAGCTGTGTCTTGGAAAATTGATCAACAGGTTACAGCTCACGGAGTTTGCTAGATTTCATTCATGGGATCACTTTTTTGCTAATTCATTATTCGAGCTATGTCGTCCGTGACATTTTTCCTGAGATATATTCTTCATTCTATATGTGTTTCTCCCGGAACTCTTGCCTAAAATTTCCTTCAGAAGAATCTTGAAATATGGCTTTGTATCCAAACCATTTTCAATACAGCATCTTCCAGCCCACCTGAGATCGGGTTTTCATTTTCTTCTGCACACAATGAGAAATTNNNATGCCACCAAATAAAACGTGGTTATGCAAAAGTTCACAAGAGACGGTTAAGATTTGCTGCACTCAGCATGGTAAAAAATTCTCTCATCATGTCCAAAGTATATAGTTCGAGTAAAGCCCAAATCGTGTTCAGCATTAGGCTATTGTATGAAATTGCCAATGGTGGAGCACGATTGTAATTTTTTCTATTCCGCCTTTTTCCGATAGCAGCCATCGAAATCGAATCATCTGGGGAAGTGCATCGACCTGAAACTGCACAAGCTGACAACGGGTGGCGAGCCGCAAGATCAAGGCTATGCATCGGAGAGATCGCCCGAGGACGAGCATCCGCCAGTCCTCCCTAATCAGCCTTTTCCCAACGTCACTCCAGGTCAGTGTCCCACTACACTTTGTCTGACATTGTTTCGTCACGGTCCTCCTCAAATGCACCATAGTTGATGAAATTCATACAGAAGGATACGAGTGACTAGCAATGGTTCATACACTGTACGTTATACCGAAAAAGGCAATCGTCAAATCAGACGCGAGGTTGAAATCAAATCGATGAAAATAGGATGCGGAGGGTAGCAAACTTTCTCTTCAAAACCCGAGAAATATCAAACCTTCTGCTTCAAAGTCTCTGTTAGCTCAGGAGAACGATCGATGACTCATCTCAATTTCAACATCAAACCAAATGTGTGGCCTCCGCACTAATGTAAAATTTGAAAAACCCTGTTAGTGAATTATATTTCGATTTTATTTAGAATAGTTCAAACCTCTCACACAATTCATACGTCCGGAAACTGCAAATAATTCTGTGGAAAACTCTCCGGCTACCGTATTGCCACGAAGCTCCGGGTGCAAAGAGTAATGGGTCGAATTCAATACTATTGAGCCCCACAAAGGAAAATAGAGTTATCTCTGCGGATATCGGGGAAGCCTGTTGGAATTGATTTCTCCTGCTCCTGTACGAATTATTTTCTTACGAGCTATCCGATTCAGGTGTAAGATCACTTCATTATTGAGAAATATTTCTCATTTAATAATGGCCAAACTCGGCCAGGGAGAAGCTAAAAAAATTTTCTGTGCCGACTCAAATTCATATTCTTTCGAGATAGCTCAGAGATAATAATCGTTGAAAGAATTCATTCACAGCCGCGCATCATATGTTCGAGAAAGACTTTGGTGAAAGCGTTGAAAAGACGACTCTCCTCGGACTCAAAAGTCATAATCTGTTTGGCCACGGTCATATGGAAGAAAGCGACTTGCTGCTGATTCCATAAGTTTCTGAAGGAAAATCTCGGAACTTGTTAGAATCCTCCCATCAGACTCTGAACAGCTTGCAACGAAAGCTTGCATCAGTGAACGATTGGAGCAAGTCTTGAAAAAGTCGCGAGCGGTACAACCGACTTGCTGAGAGAGAGAGAGGGAGGAAGATAGAGAATCGATCGCCAAGAGGCGCTCGCTCGTGAAAAGCTGGAAGAGACGAGCGATTAGCCATTGAAATTGGCGCCGCGCTCGAGGATCTCGTTGCGCGCGATCGAGAGCCCGGCCATTTTTGCTACAGAGAAAGCGACTCATAATTACGGCTTCGATCGGCCATGAGCCCGTCCATTCGCGAGCGAGACAGGAAACTCTTATTGCTCCGGCGGAGCTTGCAGCGAGCTTGCGGAGCCTCGGGCGGGCGTTTCCCGACGCCCATGTCTCGAGGGACTGCCCCCGCCCCCTCTTCCATCGAGGAAAGAGTTGATTTCGAGGCGGCTGCAGGGAAAAGCTCCTCGGTGGTGGCGTGAAGCTCGCAGCTTGTCAATAAAGCGCGCGGCCAATATCGAGGGCGCGCTCGATCAAGATTTGTCGGATAATGGTCTGGCCGCGAGGGCGTCGATTCGCGCGAGTTTGCTCTTGCACGTGCGTGGGTGCGTGGCATTCCAAGTGCGCGCCAGAGAGCTTTGCGGGTCGTTAACCCTTCGAATACCTCACTCCCTCCGCTGGCACAATCTTAGCTCTCTCGGGAGACTTTTCCGGACGCAGCGTCGCTCTTGCCTCTCGTCGTCTCTTCTGCGAGCTCTGGGAGCTTCAGTTGAGTCGGGATCTCGAGGGTCGCAGGTCCTGGATGGGTATATGTATGAGCTGCACGCGGAGGTACGGTTGTCGCATCGTTAGCGAGTTTATTGAAAATCTTGAGAGATGGGCGGCTTCCTTCCGCG